>CAUYPK010013539.1:0-16590 GCA_963574355.1 Loris lydekkerianus | reverse complement strand
TTTGTTTTAGGAGATTAAAAGTCAATGACCATCCTCTTCTAGCTTGAAAGGTTTCAGCAGAGAGATCTGCAGTTATTCTAATATTCTTCCCCTTGTAGGTGATGGTTTTCTTTCGTCTGGCAGCTTTCAGAATTTTCTCCTTCATATTAATTTAGTGAAATTGATTACGATGTGTCTGGGGGGGTGTGCCTTATTCGGGTCGAGTCATGCTGAAGTTCTGAAACTGTCTGCTATCTGAATTTCAGAATCTCTTGGCATGTCTGGAAAGTTCTCCTTTATAATCTCATGGAGAAGAGACTCTGTGCCTTTTGAAGCCACTTTGTCGCTTTCGGGGATCCCTATAAGACGAACATTGGTTTTCTTTTAATTATCCCAGAGCTCTCTGAGAGAGTGATTTATTTTTGCCCTCCATTTCTTTTCCTCTTTGAGAGTTTGGGAGTGTTCAAAAGCTTTGTCTTCAATGTCAGAAATCCTTTCTTCTGATTGTTCCATTCTGTTACTGATGGATTCTACTGTGTTTCTTGAGATCTTTGAGGGCTGCAACTTCTTGTCTCAATGTGTCAAAATCTTTGGTCATCTCGTCTTTGAATTTGTTGAATTCTTGCGATATTTTTTGGATTACTGCTTGAAATTCTAATTCAATTTTATTTGCTATCCAGATTCTGAATTTGATTTCTGATATCTCAGCTATTTGTGCATGAAATCTTGTGCTGTGTCTGCCCCATTGATCCTTTGGGGAGTTGATGTACTCTGATTATTGTTATTGCCAGAGTTTTTCTGATGATTTTGCCTCATGATTGTTTTTCATCATTGCCTCTGGCCATCCTCAGAATTGGGGAGGTGTCTTTCCAAGTTTAGACCCCATCAGGATCACTCTATTGTTGCTGGATCTTTGTAGGGAGTGACCTTGTGTAGTTCCTCTGGGGCTTCCCCAGCCAGGGAGTTCTGGTTGTGTAAGCAGCTCCAGAGTGTGACACACCCAGATCGAGCAACAGGGTGGGAGGTGGTGCACATGGTTGTGGGAGTGCCTGGCGCCCAGTAACTTGGCATAGAGAGCCCAAGGCTCCGGCTGTCTCTGGCCAGGAGAAAGGCTCTGTGTAGAGGCAGGGAGAGCTCCAGAGGGCACATGGCTACCAGAGTCCCTGGCCAGATGAGTGGGCCAGTATGGAGGCAGGGAGGGTATAGGAGAGAGGACGCAGGGTTGCAAAGCCCCCGCAGTTCCTGGTCAGGGCATGCGGGGGCCCAATGCGTGCGGGTCGTGCATCGGGGGTCATGGCGCAGTTCTCATGGAGGCCTGGGTAGCGCCAAGCCCAGGAGTTCAAGGTTGCTATGAGCTGTGACACCATGGCACTTTACCCAGGGCAACAGCCCGAGGCTCCAGTGTGCTAAAACCAGTCTCACTCTACTCCTGAGGGTTAGGCAGCTCAGTTCCTGCCTTTAGGCTGCTCAGTCACTAGGTTACTAGCTCCCGCCCAATCCTTGCTCTGCGACCCTGAGGGCGCAGCTTGCTGGGGCAGTTCTCTCACAATGGCTTCCTGTGGCCCACAGCCGAACACTATTAGCTCTGTCCAGCTCAGCGGCTTAGTCTGGGGCCCTAGACAATGCCCAAAGTCCTCCGCACTCCTGCTCAAGCTCTCCCCAAGGCAGTTCAACTGAGTGCCAAGTCCAAAAACACTGAAATGGTTTACAGGTAAGGCCTTTCCAGTTTGCAGTCTCACTGCTGATTGGACTTATGGCTGCCGGTAGGATTAGGTTGAGTGAACACACACAACCACTTGTCAGTTTTCCACTATTTTTGTCCTCTTCTTGGGGTCCAGAAGTCCCTTGCTGACTCCCTGTATCCTCAAAGGGATGATTGTAGGCAGATCCCACCAGCCAGAGATGCCTGGAGTTTTATCTCCCCAGACTCACCATGCCCAGTTGCAGGGAAGCTGTTACTCGGCTGCCATCTTGTTCCACCTCTGGATTTTCTTAATCTTACGAGGTGTTTCCACATAAGTTAACAGGCAGTTAAATGTCACAATTTATGAAATTCTGTCAATGAGTGTTTGAAAAGGCTGATGAAAGAAGTTACATTGTACCCGTGTAACTCCAAAAATATATACCATTCTGATTTTTAAAACTTGGATTTTTTTCATAAAGGTGTTCATTTTGGGTTGTGTAATATGTGCACTGAAACCAAATACATTTAAGAATACTTTTTGAGATGGGAGGCAAAGTTTACCAGCCCAGGTGCAGTTGCTGCCACTGTGGTGCTATGTGTAGTGGAAGAAGACCTAACTCTTCTTCTCCATCAGGCCCCTCAACTAGAGTTGCCTCTCTCTAGAGTTACTAGCAGGGTCAGAAAAATGTAAATATCTGTGCAGAATGAATCTATTATTTTTCTTCCTCCAGGGAAAATTATTTCCAAATAAAAATATGAATGTCGGGTAATATATTTAAGAAGTAAATGGATGCTTTTTAAAATGTCCCTTTTCTTTGAAAACCAACCTCCTTCTGTTTTCTTGGAAAAATTAACAAACTCTACAGAGCTGGTGATGATCAACAGTATTTGGTGAGATTTGCCTATGGTGGAGGTGCTGCTACTGTTTCCTCTTTTGAAGTTATTTCAGGGAATTGAGGATACAGGAGTGGGCATGGGAGAAACTCATTTCAATTTCACCATTTATAAAAACACTGCTGTTTCACGTTGGTTGAATAATTCACGAATGGACAGATGGAAGTGCACTTATAGCTACAAACTATAGCTATAAACTGTCCCTCACACAGGCTCTCTTCTGCTGAGCTTTTCTTCTTCAGTTCCATCATGGTTAAAGCACTAGAGGGGAGGAATTCACAAAATCAGCTTTTCCACTAAATACCACTGTCAGTCTGACTCATTTGAACCCTTCCTAGTGAGGCAAATGACTCCAGAATTTTGTAGAACAAGAGGAATTAGAGCCCAGGCTTCACGCTACAAAATAAGCAGCCTGTCAGTGGATTACGTTTCTGGTTCTATGTTTTATTTATTTTTATGAAATTTTAAAAAATGGGGACAGTTATTGCTGTGTCCATTCAAAAGCATAGTCAAGAGAAGTGACACTAAAGCCACTGCCTGGCTTCACCTGTCTGTGCCTCTTGCTTGATTTTAAGGTGAGGAGAATGATATTAAAATCGGTCTCCCACTAAGACAGCCTGGGGTGAACAGCAAATGAGTGTAATTGAAAATGTGTTGTTAACAATGTGTGAAGTGTGCAGTGATAACCTGATCTGTGCAGGATGACTGGAAGGGGAGAGATGACAAGGGTCCTGCTGTGTTGCTAGACCTGCAATCAGACGGTGCACACTTGGGAGTCTTGGCCATGGTCTACTGGGGTGAATAACTCATTTTACACCTAAAGAACCAAAACATTAACACTTACATAATCAGGCATTTCAACAAGTATCTGTAAGACATATGTCTGCTTCTAGTTTATTTAGCCTAAGATCCTAGAGGCACAGAGGTATAAGGGACCGTCCCTGAGCAGAGCCATTTCCCATGGAATACAGTCGCCCTCTCCTGGTGATGGTGTTCAGGCAGCAAGTCTTCCTGATAACGACTTCAGTTCTGATTCCACGTGACATCTGCCCATTGGCTCTTGTTTTACTTTCTGCAGCAGCAAAATCAGTCTATTTCTTCTTCCATGGGATAGACTTTCAAATTTTTGAAGTCAGAGCTCCTGTTTTCTTGAGCTTCTGTCCTCCAGTAAAATATTTCCTATTCCATTCCTTGCACGACATGGTACCGAGAGCTTCTCATTGTCAATGTCATCTTCTTGTAATTCCGTCTACCTCATTACTATTTCTCTTAAAATATAGTCTTTAAAATAGGCCACTATCTTAACAGTTGTGTCTAATGTTTCAAAGTAAAGTGAGGCCTCTTTCATTTAAATATGAATTAAAAGTATTTATTTAGTGTCTTCTACGTGCTTGGCACTATGGATATAATATAGAACAAAATAGACATAATTCTTATTCTTACGAAGCTTGTGTTTGGAGAATGATGGGGAGAGGGAAAAGGGCCTCCTCCAAAGAAAGTTACAAGAAATCAATCAAAGTCACGTTGTGGTGGATGGCTGGGTGATGCTTAGCATTTGTTCCCCCCTCCTGGTTTGCCTTCCTTTCCTACATAGTCTGGAACACTAGCACTTCATTTCCCAGAATTCTTTGTAGATGGATTCTGGATAAAAATTAGATTCCAAGAAATAAATTCAACTCAAGTAGGGAAAATGCTTGCCTAAGTGAAAGGAGAATCCATGGTGGGATTTTACCAGCATTCCAACATGTATATCTTCAAAACAGGGTTAAGTGTCTGATAAGCACATTTTTTTTTTTTTTTAGTCTTACAGTTACCAGCTGTTTTTTTTCTTAGTTATTTAGCTAGATAATTTTTTAAAAATAACTTTATAAATTTTTAAATTCCTGCTGTGAATGATTGTATTGGGTTAAACCTAAAAGTCAGCTTGAGAAGAAATGATTTACTTTCCCACCTTGACATATTTTTTTCTCCATTTTCATAAATTTTCCATCATTTAATAAATTGAATAGTGAATAAAATATACTAAATCTTGCTACAATAGGGAATTACTGGGGTACTGAAGATCTTATGAGAGTAAAACCTAAGCCAGACTCAGGATTATAGGCAAGGCTTTCCAAAAGTGGAACTCCAGTTGGATCACAGAGAGTGAACAGGATTTCAGTAAGCAAGGGATGGCAAGAGGAGGGGGGAAGAGTTTTAGCCAACTTGATCAACTTACAGAAAGGTCCACTAACAAGAGTATGGATGGGGCTTCGAAGCCCTGAAAAAGTTCAATAGGGCTAGCACATAAAATCCAAGAGGAAAGGGGGACAAAATGGAATAAATTCAGTTAAACCAAGACCAAATTATGAATAGTCCTTTAAGCTGTATTTTGGAGACTAGGAGGCAGAACCAGCTTAATGTGGTCAGAAAAGGGTAGAATAGTGGTGGAAGGAGCAGAGTTCAGTAGGAAGCCCAGGCTTCTGGGTTGGGCACTGGAGTGTGGGCAGTACCTTTCACAGGAGAACAAGAGTGAATCTTCTCCAGAGGGGGGGAATGCACTTTGTACCTGTTGAGTTTGAGATGCCCGGGGACACCTGAGTGTAAATGTCCTGCAGGCAGTTGAATGATATAGGTGGAGAGATTGATTTTTGAATTATTGTGATAATTGAAGGCAAAAAAGTGGGCAAAATTAGGCTAGGGTGAAGATCCAGAAGTACAAAACAAAAACCAAAAAGCCATGTAACGTAGACTCTGTGCTCTGCAGCCCAAGGATGATCTCAATGTGGTCAATTATTGTGATAATTGAAGGCAAAAATGTGGGCAAAATTATGCTAGGGTGAAGATCCAGAAGTACAAAACAAAAACCAAAAAACCATGTAACATAGACTCTGTGCTCTGTAGCCCAAGGATGATCTCAATGTGGTCAGAAGTCGGTAGCCCTGGAGATTCCTACTGCACTCATGGAAACCATCCAGTTTGTTTCATGCTAGGTCATCTGGTTGCAAGCAGTAGAGAACCAATTCAAACAAATTTTTGAGTTTTAAAAAGGAGCATGGGCTCAAAGTACCTGAAGATCTGAGGTAGGTTTCAGATACTGCTGCATCCAGGGACCCAAATGTACTTACTTCTGACTTGCTACCTCTGTCAAAGCCTCAAAGCCCCTTCTATATGGTAGAAAGATGAACCCAGCTGACCCTGCTCACATCCTCAAAGACTAGAAATGTTAGTGAGAAGAATATTGCTCTTTCCAAATGGAGACACCAGTTGGCCCTGTCTATCTTGTGCCCAACCACAATTCAGTTGCTGTGGCCAGGATAATGGACCGTTGCCATTGGCCATCCCAGGTTAGAATTTTTAAGAAAACTAAAATACTTAAGATGCACTCCAGACCTTCTGAATCAGAATATCTGGGGAAGAGTCCTAGAAGTTCATATTTTTGTGAGCTGCCAGAGTGATTCTTATTGAGAGAGTTCACAGACCATGTTCTGAGAGACACCGCGTGCTCCAGAGCTGGTTTGGATGGGATGTTGCAGGGGAAGATTCAGGTCTTCACCCTGTCAGTCTTAGTGAAGTCAGAAAATGTTAAGCTTTTAATGCCTTTAAGTGGACTTGGAGGTCAGTTCTGGGCAGAATCGCTTTCTTAGAAGTGTGACTAAACAACACAGCTCCCCTGACATTTGGTTTCCTCATCTCTACATACAGGGAAAAGTCATACCCAGAATGGTGGTGCAAGTTTATGTTAAAATAACTTTTTGTGTGTGTGAGGTTTGATTGTCCATAGCTGTTACCGTTGCTCAGTGCCCTCGCTCCTATGACTAACACCTTTGCCTTCAGTTACTCAAAGTATGGGTCCTGCTTCCTGGACCATCTGCCATTTGCTTCAGAAGACCTCGGTTTTGCATGTTCAAACCTTTCATATCCTTTTAGTCTCTAACGTGGCATTTCCAAGAGGCTATAAACTCTGCCTGCTCACCTAGATCGCTGTCACTCTTCCTGACCTTACCTGCTACTCCACTATCTCCCCAGGACCTGTTCATCTCCACACTCGACTCCTGAAGCCAGTCTACAAGTCTGGAATATATTTTCATGTACAGCCTAGTAGCATTGTCTTAAGGTGAAAGGTAAATGGAGCATTTAGAGAGTACAACATTACAGGAGAAATGGCAGCTGTCACTCAATTTCAGGAGAAAACACCTTGTATAAAGGAGGTCAGAACAGAGAGACTTTGCCTTCCACAACCATACTTAGATAAAAATAGACAAAAACTACAAATGACATGCTAAATTCTTTATATATTTTGTCTCTCATCATTTTTCAGCTTTATTTGGGTGTAATTTATAAATAAAACTTGAGCATATTCAAGGTGACCAAAGTGAAGTTTTGGTGTATGCACACCCTGTGAGATGATGGCCATGATCAAACTGATTCCCATACCCGTCACCTCCCATAGTTAGCATTGTTTCCAGTAAGAATACTTCCATTCTACTTGCTGTGTATACTCACTCCATTATCATCACCTGTAGTCACCAGGCTGTATGTTAGAGCTCCACAACTTATTTATCTTGCCATGACAAGCATTTTTGGAATTGGAAAAGAAGAGACTTCAATAGACCTGTAATTTAAAAAGAAAATGACTCCATTTATGAGAATCTTGATGGGGTCACTACAGCACTATTAGAATTAGGAAAATGAATGACATGATGGTGGTGCTCTGTGACCTCACATCGCTAGGAAATGTTAACCCAGGATATGGGCAGGCTCTCTAGAATGTTGCCAAATATGTTGTAAAGTGGTTTGTACAATTGCTCGTATGTGAAATTTCTGTTAAAGCATGACTTTTTTTTTTTAACTTCTAACTTCCTTGGGTATTAAGTCTGCTCTGCTGTATTTCACATACTATTCTCTTCTTTCTCGTTCTTGGGCTGGTGCCAGAGCATAAGTCACTACAGCTGTCACCCAAATTATCTGAGGACCTTTATTCTCTACTTTCTCCCTTACAGTTAAGTGGCATTTTCTCCTACAGCACTCAAAGTGGCAAGATACTATTTTGGGATCATCTTATCCTATCTTATCATGTTTTTCTCCAGCCTTGTATTTCCTTTGTTGAAATAGCTCATAAGTCTGGCTCTCCTTGCTCATGGAGACAAAAGGGCAGGATAAACTTGGAAATCCTAGCTTTTGTTTTCAAAATCCTAAGCTCCAGAGAAGAGTCCAGGGAAAGTGACCTTGATAAGCATGGCTTGTAAAGGATTCTACAAGGTGAGAAATATTCTCCAGAGCTGAGGGCTGTGGACAAAGAGAGAATATCTCATGCCCTGTTACCTGGTAGAGCCACCAGAGAGGAAGAAAGACCTGGGAGGGTCTCTGGGTTCCAAGAGCAGAAGGGACTAAGGCTCTTCCCCTATAGCGAGAGCATGGTGACCAAGACTTTGTGGGCTTCTCCAACCAGGGTCATAACCCCCATGTTTCTGGGTTACTTGGAGGTAATGTAGGCATGAGAATCAGGTTTTGAGGATGTGATGGGGACACCAGCAGGGATGGTCCAGAGCTCTAAAGTGTATGTCATGTAGAACCTCATTCTACATTGAAAACTAGAGTGAGGGCATCTTTTGGGCTTATGATCTAGGAGACATATTGACTGTGACAGTGTGTCCTGCTCGTATGTAGTATGGATAGATTACTAAGGCCTGGGGCCCCCAGTGCCTGGGTGTCATATAAGCCACCAAATGTTAACTCAGAGTGGAGTGGCAAAAATGGAAGCCTTGAAATATCCTAGGATGACCACTCGCAAGTTTCAGGTTGAGGCTCAAAATAGAGATGAAGCTGAGTTATCAAAATTTTCAAAAGTTTGTTTCACACTTGACCTTGTGGGATGTTACTCCTATTACCAGAAATGTGTCTAGGATAGTTGTGGCTTCAACACTGTAAATCCTGGTGTTACTGGCAACGGGCTGTGTGATCTCAGAAAAAAATCACTTAGCATCTCAAGCCTCAAGTTCTTCATCTATTAAAGGGGAGCAGTAGTCATACTTCCTTAAAGCATGGCTGGATTAATCAGGACACTTTAGGTCAAGGACCAAGAACTTTTATTAAGCAAGCACTCAGATTGTAACTCTGGGTGCCAAAAACTCTATAACTCTTGTGCTTATAGAGAATTTGGTGAAATAATAATCGGTGACTTTTCCTCGTGTTGGTACTCAAGACGTCAGTACATTAATTCTCTTTTCCCTGAAGGTGTGCTTCTTATCTGGCTCCTCTAACCCTGATGTAAAGACACTCCTAGAGACCTGCTCCCCCTCAGCCCTGCAAACAAACCGATTGCGATGACTTTGTGCTTCAAACTACAAGTGACAGGAAGTCATAAAATATCCTATGACTTTGTGCTTCAATCTACAAGTGACAGGAAATCATAAAATATCCTGGAAACTTAATGAAGACACCCCCCCAGGAGGGTCTGAGAAACTGTGGTCCTTATCTGTGGTCTTTTGGGACACTAAATTGGTTCAAAGCCAAAAGCTAGACTGTTCACAGAAATGGAAGAACACTAAAACTCGCAGGGGCCACTGTCACTTCTCAGAGCTGGACCTCTGAGACTTTGCAGCTCCTCACTTTTAAAATTTTGTGTTTAGTTTTCTACTTAAATGCTTTATCTTGGTAGAGAAAATCACACAACTCATAGATCTTCACCTGGTCCTTTAGTTTTGCCTAGAAATTCTGGATTCTCACAGTTATAGTTTTCCTTTCCGTTACTTATAATACAGCTCTATCCTCGTGTGATGTAATTGTGCTTTTAGGCAAGCCTCAATTTGTTTATTTGTGAAAATAAATGGGGATCATTAATTATGCTGTCTGGGGATAATAATATTATCTGCCCCTTATGTAATTCATTTGCTTAAAAATAAATGGCAAAGTGAAGAAGAAAAGCACTTATGAACTGTAAAGGGCTATAAAAATGTCCATTGCCTACATTGCCTTCCCCAGTCTCATGTGGTCCGGTCTCCATCCTTGCTCTCCACATCTGTCTGCTTACTGGCAGAGCAGAGCAGCCATGCTCAGTGCCCCAGAGGATTCAAGTCACCTGTGCCCTCCTCCCAGAGACTCACTCACTCCTTTGTAGGAGGAGTCCACTCCCATTTCCCTACCCAGCCTCAAATCTGGGTGATGGGAACCCTGGCCCCAGACCCAGCCCCATTTCTCATTCCCCTGTGGGCTACCTAAGAATGACCTGTGTGTGTGTGTGTGTGTGTGTGTGTGTGTGTGTGTGTGTGTGTGTTAGGAGAGGCAGTGATAGGCCAGGGAAGAATTAGGCTACACACTATTTCTACCTTTCCCTTATTCCCTCGCTGTTCCAGAGAATGGAGTGTGTTTTCCAATGAAAGAATTACCGATTAAACTGATGTAGCAAGAAAAACAAGTCAAATCAATGCATAATTTATAGATCAGATCTTCCCTTGGTGAACGTGGGGATTATTTCCCCCTATTTGCAGCTCAAGAATGTTGGCCATACTTACACATCAGATGTGGCCTGTTATTCTTACATTTCCTTTTTTTAAGCTGTTTTACCCCTTCTAAGCTTTGGTTGTCTTATTATTTAAAGATCTCTGACTCATTCAGGCTGCTTAATGCCTCTTATTGAAATTTCTGACAGGCATAGAGAACTGAGCCTTCCACATGCTTTAAAGAAACGGCACCTCACATATGAACATGGGGATCGACTCACAGGAGGACACCATGAAAGGAAATGCCAAGGAGCGGGGCACAGCTGTCCTCTGTGCCTAGAACTACATCAAATTATGTCTTAATGACAGAGAACTAGAGGAAATACTTGACAGGCATCACCTCTGGGTTAAATATTTCCTGAAAGCATCATGACAGTTACCTAAATGAAATTCATTACTGGAAAGGGCACCTCTAAGAAAGCAGGCTTTGTGTATATATATAAATTGCACGCTGTAACATTGGAACGCTTCAACAAAGAGGAAGTCATGCGCACATTTCTATAATTAATTTTCATTTCAAATTTGATTAGAAATTCATTTCATTGTCTTGATCATTCTTTTATTCCTGTTTTTAAAACTTTCTATATCCCTTTATGTGAATTAACTAACTAGACAAAAGCTTCTAGAGCCTGCATTATGTCATATCCTGTGCAGATTCCAAATGTATGTTACATATTAAACTGCAAAAATAGGACTACCTAATATGTTATTATACCCTGGAGAAAAGCTATGGTCCCTTTAGGTTTCTGAATGCATATAGAGAGGCTTCATTATTAAGCAGATATAATGAAAGTATACACACCTGGCAACAAAACTCCAAAATATATGAAGGAAAATTTGACAGAATTAAAAGGAGGAAGAAATAGACGGTTCTACACCAGGAGAGGGATTTCCATACCCTACTTTTTATAATGGATGGAACAATAGAGAGAAAAGCAATCAGGTGCTGGCCCCATGTACCGAGGGTGGCAGATTCAAACCCGGCCCCAGCCAAACTGCAACAAAAAATAGCCAGGCGTTATGGTGGACACCTGTAGTCCCAGCTACTCAGGAGGCTGAGGCAGGAGAATTGCCTAGGCCTGGGAGTTGGAGGTTGCTGTGAGCTGTGACGCCAAGGCACTCTACCGAGGGTGAGAGTGAAACTCTGTCTCTAAAAAATAAAAATAAAAAAAGAGAGAGAGAGAGAAAAGCAATCAGACATTGAGGACTGAACAATGCTACAAACAGACCAGACCTGAAAGACACAGGTCATCCCAAAGCAGCAGGAAGCATATTTTTATTAAGTGCACACGAAACCTTCTCCAGGATAGACCATATGTTAGAACACAAAATAGGTCTCAACAAAGTGTACAAGTTTGCAATTACCACTGGAAATTAATTGCAGAGAAAAACCTGGAAAATTCCCCAAAGTCAGTAAATTAGACAACGTACTCTTAAATAACACAGTTTAACTCACAACAAGGATTTTTTTTTTTTTTTTCCAATTCCAGTTAGAAGCAAACTGGAGAATGACACTTATGGCCCAACTGGAAATCAGGTGATGCCCTGGGCAAGTCAGCTCCTGTGGAGGAAGTGGACCTGTACAAGGTAAGTCCTGGTGTAGCCACAGATGGCCTTGGGGTTGCTCCCTAGAGCAGGGCAAGGATCTGGCCAGACAATATCATGGATCCACCAACTAATAGTTGTTCGTATAAAGTTAAAGAATTCTGAGGAAATAAATATTTAAGATACCTGTGGAGCAAAGAGGAGGAGGGCCTGCTGATATGAGAGAAGCAGTGTCTTCTGCTATGCTGGATGAGGGGAAGATTTGAGTGGGGCTGTCCAGGCTGCTGAGCCTGGGCGTGGCTGTCCTTGGTTTTCTAAGCCAAGAAAATAGCTGCAGATCCACATGCATCCTTAGAGGGCGTGGCATAAGCTAAATGGTAAGGCCTAACACAGGAGAATGAATCGAGGTACCCAGGGAAAATAGGCAAAGGAAAGAAGCACAGCTTAGATTAATGCCATAGAGGTTGCCCACAAGACTACATGAGAATACTCCTAGGAGCACTGGGAGGGGACACCAGGTCAATAAAGTGACCTGGAACAGGGGTGGACATTGGAGAGGAATCCAGAGAGGAGTGTCCTGGAAGTCTAGGGACTCAGGAGTCTAAGAAGGGCATGGCACCAAATGTTAAAAGGAAGACCAAACATACACGTGAGGTTGGAACCAGATGGAGGCTGGTGCTGGCAGATTCAGATAAATGGGGGAGGGGGAGGAGGGAAGAGCACAGGATCGGACTGAAGTGAACTGAAGAGGAAAAGGAAGGACAGCAAGCCAGTTCAGAGCACTCAGCTTGGGGTTGGGAGAAGAAGAATGATGAGTTAGGGACAGGAAGAGAAAAACTGGAAGAGAGTGTGGGGTGGTGGGTGCTTGAGTCAGGACCCAATGGGGATAATCCCATTGAAAGGCAGCCACTAAGGGGCTTGCATTTCGAGCAATGGTCCAGGATTACAGCCACAAGAATAAGCCTTTGGCCTCTGGAGTCAGGCTGCCTGGGCTGTGAAGCCAGGCCCACCCCTGCCTGACTGTGCGACCGTAGGCACATTGCTAGACCTTTCTTTTACTGAGTCTGCTTGTCTCTAAAGAGCAGACAAAGACCAGGCTTACTTCATGGAGCTGTTGTGAGAAGTGAGGGAAATCCTATTTATAAAATGCTTAATTTAGTGCCTGGGGCAAAATGAGGACCTATTAAATATAAACAGGCCAATATTGTTGTTTCACCATCAGGTAACAGATGTAACAAGACTGTAAACAGACTTCAGGGTTCCAAATATGAATCTGGGAATACTGTATAGGTGCTCGTTCAGGCAGAGGGCCCGTAGACTGTTGGCTTTGCTGAAGGTTGAGGAGATGGCAGGGTAGTGCCTCTGAAGATGGCCTGGTGTTCAAGTCAGGGATGGATGCTGAGTCGTCACAGTGGTTGGTATTCATACCTGTTTCTATATGTTAGATACTGTGATGAGGGCTTTATTTGGATAAATTATCTCTCTTTCTTTCTCTGTTATCCTCTATCCATCCTCTAGTTTATCTATACACATCCTGAGAATTTATTTGTACTTACACTTTTATACTTATTGCATAATAATTTAAATTTGATTTGAGGGCATGTGTGAAATAAAAAATATTTCATTTCTAACACCTAGAACTTACTCTTTTCTTAATTTCATCTTTAAAATGTAAATCAGATGTATCTCTCACTGACCCTTCTCTACATCAGCCCTGCTGCAGTTAACCTAACCATGTAACATGCTGCATGTGTCTGAATGGAACATCGGCACCTATCTCAGTGGGCCTCCATGTTGTACATCTCTTCTGGGTGTGTATCAATCACATTGCAAGTTTCTTGGGGAGAAGGTTCTATTTCTTTTGCAACTCCTCAGAATCAATTACAATGTTCCGTAGACCATTGGCATGCATCAGATCGTGTGGAATAAATGTAAATTAAGTGTATCAAAAGTGAGGTCAATAGGTTTAGCGAGCAAGAGTCGGTAAAGACTGGCTTTACCTCGGATGCATTTTTTGCTTTCCCATTCTTTGATGATTTTTAACAAGGGTTTGTATAGCTATTGTCACTTACTCTGATGGGGAAGACCTGGTAACAGGCACCAAGCCCCTGCTCCCTTCAAGTCTTTGAGCATTGTTTGCAAGGTGGCTTTTCCGCTTCCTGGCAGGTGGTGAAGTGGCGTGTGATGCTTCAAAGGGAAGCAATGAACAGCTCAGCACTGCCAGGGCCGGGTGCTTTTCCAGGAAGAAATTTCTTTTTTTCAGAAACTGCTGAGCTTGTTTCTGTGGCTGATAATTTACAGATTCTTCTTCACCCTTTCAGGGAGAATTTCCTTTTTTCCTTGCCCCTGGCAGTGACCAGCATATTTCTTAAAGACAGCTCAGTTAAATCCTCAGGAGAGGAAGAATAAGAATAGTTCTTAGCAAATTATGGCAAGAGGAAATTCTTTTCTAAGGAGTTTAAATTAGGAACTATATTGGCTTTAAATAGTGTTTGGTCCCATTTGGAGAAACTTAGTGAAATGTCTTCAAACATTTTAAAATCATTTATAAATTACACGTATAGTTTCTATGTTAGTAAATAAACTAGGTGACTTAACTAAAAAAATCTCAGAATACTTTAAATGTGCTCAAACTGTAAACTTAGTAAAATTTCACTTGGAAATCACAAGTCTAAATTAATTACTCAATTATGCATTTTAAATTAGAATAACAAGGCTGATCTGTTGTTTTAATGAAATTCTTATAACAAGTTCACAAACATAAGAAATGCACAATATTAACATTAATACTGTGGTTTAGATCCACTTATGTATTTCTGTACTTAATTTTAAATCTTAGAGAGTTTAAAGATGCTTAATCATCACAGAAATATTTATGCCGTGACCAAAATTTTCAAGGATATCATCTCATGGAATATTGTCTTAATGGAATTCAAGTTGAAATTCTGTAAGAATGGAGGATTTGGGCTGGGACAGATTGGATTCTTGCTGATGACATTGATTTTGTCCTATTGTGACACTCTGGTGGCCTTCTTAGTCCCTAATCCTGTATTCAGGTTGTATATCATCCACCTTTTTTGTCTATTTACATGAGAACCCCCTTCCGCAGCATCTTACATCTCTCTTATGTTCTTTTTATTTTTTAGGAGTTGTTGGCAGAGGGATCTTATTCTACCTACATAGCAAAGTGTGCTAAACCTTAATGATTAAAAAAACCACATTTTAGTATATTTTATAATTTTCTGGGTCATGTATTTGGGCTGGAATCCTGTGGTTCATTCTTTTGCTCTACCCAATGACCTCTATTAATACCACTTGGAGCAAGATGCAACCAGTTGAACCCCATGGCATTCCTGGCCCACACAAGTGGAAAATATAATAAAATGGTTTGAAGGGTCCAAGATGTTTTACTGACATATTTTTTCCTTTGGGGGAATAGCTGGAAGGCAAAGCTTAGCTCAGACTATAAATTAATTGCCTACTGACTAACAGTGTGACCTTAGAGTACTCGTGCTTCTTCTCTGGCTGCCCTGAGTACTAACAGAAAATGTTCCTGTCAATGAGCCTGTTGTGTGGACTTCTTTGATCTGACCTCAGAAGTCTAATCCACTGCACTTGATTGGTCTCAGAATCACGGGCTCCATCCATAGTCAAGAGGAGAAGACACAGACCCCTCCTTTCTCCTTCCTGTGGTGGAAATGCCAATGAATATCTGATCATGTGTTAAAACTGTCACAGAGTAAGATATTTAAAGATATTTTCCAAGGTCAAAAGGTCTTTGCATATGATGTGCATCCTTCTCAAATATTTCTGTATTTTAGGAACGCATGACTAGAGATACCTAAAAAAATATCTAATTACATACTCAGGCTATGGCATGATATTATCTGATGATCTGGTCATGACTTTAAAAGGACATTCTACTTGATAAATAAATTTGAATGGTCATTCCACTGATGAAATCATTTATGAAAAAATAATTTTTTACTTCTTCATTTATGAATGAATAAAGCATCTAATGAACGTATTATCTTTTAGAATGTATTCCTCAAAGCATTAATTTAGACTTTAATGTTTTCTTGAACTGTCTTGACTGATAAATGTCCACTGAAAAATATTTTATGTTCTCACATACTCAACTGAACATACATACAGTGAATATCTTCTCTAAGTGAAGTGAATATTAAAAGAAGTCTGGATTTTACCAGGTGTCCATGCTCCGGAAGTTATTCAAGATGAAAGGGACAACATGAGCAGCCAAGGTTAGAAAGCAGGTAACATCCGCCCAGAGTACAAAACAGAAAGTAAAACAACCTTGGACCCTTCAAACCATTTTGTTATATTTCATAGATCTGCTGGCCAGGAATACCATGGGTTCAGCTGGGTAATTCTGTTCCACATGATATTTTTTTGTTGTTGTCGGGGATTCATTGAGGGTACAGTAAGCCAGGTTACACTGATTGCATTTGTTCAGCAAATTCCCTCTTGCAATCGTGTCTTGCCCTCAAAAGGTGTGGCACACACCAAGGCCCCACCTTCTCCCTCCTTCCCTCTCTGCTCTTCCTTTCCCCACTCCTCCATCCTTCTTTCTCTCTCTGCCCCTTTCTCTTTCTTCCTCTTTCTCTCTCTTCCTCTTACTCCACCCCCACCATGACCTTAATTGTCATTAATTGTCCTCATATCAAAATTGAGTACATAGGATTCATGCTTCTCCATTCTTGTGATGCTTTACTAAGAATAATCTCTTCCACTTCCATCCAGGTTAATACGAAGGATGTAGAGTCTCCATTTTTTTAATAGCTGAATAGTATTCCATGGTGTACATATACCACAGCTTGTTAATCTACTCCTAGGTTGGTGGGCATGTAGGCTGTTTCCACATTTTGGCGATTGTAAATTGAGCTGCAATAAACAGTCTAGTACAAGTGTCCTTATAATGAAAGGATTTTTTTTCCTTCTGGGTAGATGCCCAGTAATGGGATTGCAGGATCAAATGGGAGGTCTAGC
>CAUYPK010013538.1:0-55775 GCA_963574355.1 Loris lydekkerianus | reverse complement strand
GAAATACATTTGTAATTTCCCTTTATACTAATATATTTTCCCCAATCTTAATATCAGATGTATCCAGATCAAGGAGAATGATTTTGAAGTATTTCTTCTTTTTCTATTGTCTTTAAGATTTGGCATGATCTGTTTTTTGAAGTTATCTTCTATTTTTATTTATAAATATTAGTTGTCTGTTTTTTGAGACTTTGGAAAAAGAAAGAAAGCGAGTGAGAGAGAGAGGAGAGAGAGAGAGAAAGAAAGACAAGAGAAACAATTTGAATAATTTCATGCTATAGGTGATTAGGTATTTATGAAATCATTGAAAAAAAGCCACCAGGTTTTTTGCTTCAAGGTCATATTGCCACAATTGTAATACAGAAGTCTAGAAACTGCTGATTTTACCATATTTCTACCCTGTGTCCAAGAAGATGATGGAAAGTGGATTTGGCTATACAAATACATCTGCCAGAACCAGTCAACCACAGCATGACAACAACAACGACCTCTCTCTTCTTTCTGTCTTCCAGACATTGGACGCATGCATCTCAATTGGCAGAGCCTTCATCACATCTGGAGGTCAGGTCTTGCTGCTAAAACTTCTGGAAAAGCCAGATGCCACTCCCAGCTACTCGGGAGGCTGAGGTGGGAGGATCTCTTGAAGTCAGGAGTTTGAGGCAGCCGTGTGCTATGATTGCACCTGTAAGTAGCCGCTGCATTCTATTCTGCTCTCAACATAGTGAGAGCTCATCACAAAGAATAAAATATAACTTCTGAAAAATGTAGCTTTTAGTGTTGCAATTAATACTATACAGGTGAGAATAGAAATGAAGTTAGAAATGGATGATGAGGGTCAATTAACAACATGTAGTGTCTTTCTGTATCCCTACCCCAATCCAAGCTCTGGTAAGTAGAGAGTCTTACAGGTTTATTGAATGAATTGGCGAACATACAAATAAATTATCAGTCAGTCAGGATAGCCTATAGTTATGTTTCTCTCCCATGCTAGATGCTAGGAAAGCAAAGGTGAACAGATGGTAAAGAGATTTCCAAAAAGCAAAGTCCCGGGGAAGAGCTGAGTTGTGAGAAAGGTGGGAATACAAGTGTGAATTTTATAAGATTCTCACTATTATTTTTGGAGTCCTTATCTTCTACTTTCTTCTGAAAGTAAATAGGGAAATGCAGAATCCATTTCAGATTTTAACCTGTTCAACATGTTTTGCTAATGTAACTAGATTATCCTGGCTGTTTTTCCAAATCCAGCCGTGTAGCTGATTCAAAAAAACATAAAGCATGTTTAAAGAAAATAAATCAGCCACAGTCTATATTCTTGAACATAGTCACAACTAAGGCTGTCTTGAAAGGTAAACTCTATGGCTTCCTCTTGAACTTTATTTAACCTTGGAGGTTAAATAAAATCACTTCACACATGCTATTTATTTATCCAAGCTGTCACTTAAAGCTCCACATAGCTGTCAATCCTGTGATGTGGAAAAGTGGAACACAGACCAGAAATAGGAATTCAAGAGTCTAGTGTTCTTTTCTTAGTTTAGCAATTAGCTTGTAAATTCTTGTTAAGAACTTGTTTTCAGCTATATTATTTTCACCATTTACAAAGTGCAGGTTTTATATGGGTAGCCAAATAAGGCTAATAAATTATTGGACAGTCGCCATAGATAACATTACCTTTATCTGCTTTATATTGAATATATGAGAAAGTTTGTTTAATTATAAGGCTTATGCCCCACTATAAAACACATCCCACACAATTTGTTTAGCCATTCATAAACAAAAGATTAGGATTTTGTGTTAAAAGAAATTAATTGATCTCAGGTGTTCTGTAAAAATTCTTTCGTTGGTTTCCATTTCTGTTGTTAAGATCTTGTGCTTGCGGCTTGCGGCCTGTGTCTGGCACCTATAATCCTAGCACTCTGGGAGGCTGAGGCAGGTGGATTGCTTGAGCTCAGGAATTTGAGACGAGCCGGAGCAAGAGCAAGACTCTGTCTCTACTAAAAATAGAAAAACTATCTGGGTATTATGGCAAACACCTGTAGTCTCAGATATTCAGGAGGCTGAGGCAGGAGGATCACTGGAGCCTCAGGAGTCTGGGTTGCTATGAGCTATGCCACCAGGGCAGTCTAGTCTGGGGCAACAGAGTAAGATTGTCTCAAAGGAAAAAAAATCTTGTGCTTTTTAAAGTGGTTGCTTAGGCTGAGCACCTGTGCTCAGTGGTTAGGGTGCTGGCCATATGCACCAGGGCTGGTGGATTTGAACTCGGCCCAGGCCTGCTAAACAAAAAATAGCCGGGCATTGTGGGCGGGCACCTGTAGTCCCAACTACTTGGGAGGCTGAGGCAAGAGAACTGTTTGAGCCCAAGAGTTTGAAGTTGCTGTGAGCTATTGATAGTACCGCACTCTACATAGGATGACAAAGTGAGACTCTGTCTCAATAAAAATAAAATAAAATAAATAAAGTGGTTGCTTAATAGCTTAAAACAAGATGAGATAAAACTATAACCAAATATTAAGTCTGGAGAGTGCAATTGGGTATTCCTTTTATTTTACATTTTCTTCTGCATTGTCTCTATTTGTGACGATGGGCGTGGACTGATTTTAAAATTAAAAGTACACTTTATAAGTGTTGTCAATGACTAACTCTGAGTACAGAGATTACAGGTGATTAACAAAATTTTTTCTTGTTTGAATTTTACTTATGTTGAGAAAAATCAGCATTATTTAAAAGAACGTTGACTGAGAACATTGACTAAACTTTGTCACTTTTCCTGCAGAAAAGAGCAACGAGTGTATCAAGTTACAAGTAGGTCTGTTCTGAGAAGTCTATAAACCCTTCTCCACCTCATTAATCATTGGCTGACCTGTAGAGACTCAGGAATAATGAGCTGGGGTCAAACTGCACCGTACTTGGAAGGCTGTCTGACTTCTAACGTACTGACAGGTATGGCCTCAGACCTCACAGTTCAAGGTCAGACTGACTGGGAAGGGAACAGGAGTCTTCCTCGGTGTGCAGGGTAGAACCCTGCCAGACAATGCCAGGTACCCCAGAGTAAATTGCCTTAGTTAAGGCATTATTTGTATAGTGTGATTCCTTATTGTGGTTTTCCATTTGTTCTCATCCCATAAATTTGTGTGAACTGCTTACTGTATACCAAACAGTGGGCTGATCACTGAGTCTAGAAAGAGGCAAGATACATGCCCTCAAAAAGTCCATCATCAAAAGCAAGAATTAGACAGGCAAAACAGATAAATTATAAGGCAATATAATAAGTGATATAACATAGGTTTACACAAGTGCTCAAGGAGTACAGAGTACAAGCCTGGAGGATTCAGGAGAGTCCTAACAGAGTTACTCTTGAAGTAGGCAAGCTAAGAGAGCAGCTGGGAGAGGAGGGAATCTCAAGCCCACAGAACACCTGGGGCAAAGATCTAGAAGCAAGAACTAGCAATGAGAAAGGATACATTCATAATTTCTGCATTTGGTTTGCATCACTACTGTCAAATTACCACAAATGTAGTGGCTTCCAACAACAGAAGGTGGCTATGCAAAGATCATGGGAACAAGATTTTGTAGAGATGACATTAGAAGAGCAGCCTTCAGAGGTTGGAAAGGGCAAGAAAAGGCAGAGAATGGTGGCTCACACCTGTAATCCTAGCACTCTGGGAGGCTGAGGCTGGTGGATCCCTTAAGCTCAGAGTTCAAGGCCAGCCTGAGCCAGAACGAGACCCCATGGGCGGTGCCTGTGGCTCAAGGAGTAGGACGCCAGCCTCATATACTGGAGGAGGCAAGTTCAAACCCAGCCCCATCAAAAACTGCAGAAAAAAAAAAAAAAAGACCCCATCTCTAGTAAAAACAGAAAAACTAGCCAGGGGGCAGTGCCTGTGGCTCAGTGAGTGGGGCGCTGGCCCCATGTACCGAGGGTGGTGGGTTCGAGCCTGGCCCCAGCCAAACTGCAACAACAACAACAACAAAAAATAGCCGGTCATTTTGGTAGGCGCCTATAGTCCCAGCTGCTTGGGAAGCTGAGGCAAGAGAATCACTTAAGTCCAAGAGCTGGGGGTTTCTGTGAGCTGTGATGCCATAGCACTCTACCAAGGGCAACATAATGAGACTCTGTCTCTTAAAAAAAAAAAAAAAGAAAGAAAAAAAAAGGAAAACTAGCCAGGCAGTGTGGTGGATACCTATAGTCCTGCTACTCAGGAGGCTGAGGCAAGAGGATTGCTCAAGCCCAAGAGTTTTTGAGGTTGCTGTGAGCTATGATGACCCAGCACTCTACCCAGGGTGACAGACTCTGACTCAAAAAAATAAATGAAATGAAATGATAAAGAGTAAAATCTGAAAATGGCTAAAAATTCTTTGTTTTTCCTTCTCTCAAGAAGTGGATTTATGTCCTCTCCTCTCAAAGCTGCTTCAATCAATGGACAATGCTGGTGAGAGTGACACCATATGATCTGAAGCTGTATCATAATCGGACACACAGTTTCCACCTCACTTTCTGAAACAACCCTTGGAGCTTAGAATCACAACATCACAACGTAAGAATTCTAATGACATCATGGAAGCCCAAGCCAAGTGAAGAGAAATTCTGGTTAATAATCTGTAATAAGCTGAACCTTTGACTTGTTGCAGCCCAGACGCAAACTATATAAGTAAAACAACCTCTAGGTGATTTTGGCTCCAACCATTCCAGTCTTCCTAACTGAGGTTCCAGACATTGTGAAGAGCAGAAGGCACTGGGTGGTGTTGGTCAACTCTTGTTTGGGCCATAGCAGAAACCTGGAGGTAAGGAGAGGTTCCCAGAAGAACAAAGGATTAGTCACAGGAAACAGGTGTGTGGGGGAGAAGGCACAGGAGGAGAATTACAATGGAAGCAAGGGCCTGGATATTCAGAACTAAGATCAGGATGGAAAGAGCAAGGGCTGGGATATCTGATGCTGCACATCTAAACACCTGGGTGAATGGACCAAAGAGATGTGTCCAGAAAGGCAGAGGGTGGGCCACAGCAGACCTGGGAGCCTTTGGAGTCTCAACTTTCTTTGCTTTTCCTTTCACAGGGAAGCCACAGAAGGACTAAACCAAAAGAGGAAAAGGCTGGTGTCTGGGGCTCCCAGCCCAAGGGAGGTGACACTGGGGAGGGATAGAAGGAGGTATAGGTTCGGCACCGTAGGTCAGTGGTTAGGCAGCCACATACACCAGGGCTGGCAGGTTCGAACCCACCCAGGCCTGCCAAACAACAATGACAACTACAGCAACAAAAAAAACCAGGCATTGTGGCATAATTACTGAAGTCATAGCTGTAGTCATAGCTATTTGGGAGGCTGAGACAAGAGAATCATTTGAGCCAAAGAGTTTGAGGTTGCTGTGAGCTAGACACCATGGCTCTCAACCGAGTGTGACAAAGTAAGTCTCTGTCTCAAAAAAAAAAAAAAAAAAAAATCATACCTGCAAAGAATTTTTTGGTTGGGTTTTGCTTGTTTGTTTTTTGTTTGGTTGGTTTGGTTTGATATTTTTTGCAGTTTTGGCCAGGGCCAGGCTTGAACCTGCCAGCCTACTCCTTGAGCCACAGGCACCACCTGCCAGTATCTTCTTGGGGCCATTTTTTAGCTTACTAGCATTTCATAGTTGCAAAGTGTTAGAATATGTATATTCTTTTGTATCTTGCCTTTTTATTTTTATTTTATTTACTTTTTTTTTTTTGCAGCTTTTGGCCGGGGCTGGGTTTGAACCCACCACCCCCAGCATATGGGGCCAGCACCCTACTCCTTGAGCCACAGGCACTGTCCAATCTTGCCTTTTTAAATGTATGACCCAAAATACGATTCTGCGTGCCATCACTTACACCAAAAATAGCAGTTTGATGGTTATGTATGGATCTTAATGACTGTGAGTAGTTTAAGACTTGTCAAATATATCACCAAATTGGCATTTTTAAAATATATATTAATGTATTATCTTATATATATAAATACATTATCTTATTATTTGTGTAGGAGATGCCTGTTTCATCATATCCCAGCAGCACGGAGTACTGGTTTTTGTTGTTTTTTTTTTGGAAGTGTTAGTTGTTTGCTGATATTTCTTTAGAAATCTAGTGTTTTTCTTATCAATTTACTTCTTTTTTTTAATAGTATTTATTCTTTTGTTGTTGTTGTTGTTGTTGCAGTTGTTGGCCAGGACCAGGTTTGAACCTGCCACCTCTGGTATATGCGCTGGCACCCTACTCCTTGAACCTACTCCTATCAATTTCTATTGGGATATATATATATAGATAGATATATATAGATATATACATATATATATGTATACACACACACACACATAATGTATAATAAGGATAGCAATCCTCTGTCTTTTTTTAGCAAATTTTTTTGTCATTTTATAATTTGCTTTCATGGCTATGATCTTTTCGATACTATCTATTAGTTTCTTTGCCTTTATACTTAGAATGTCTGCTTCTCTCAGAAAGCAGACTCTATAGTGGTCTACATAGCATGGTGTTTGATGTCAGAAAAGCCTGGATTAGGATTTATCCCATAGGAATGGATATTGATTGTTGCAAAACTTAAACAAAATAATTTAAGTTAAAAAAAAAAAAGCATTCATGCCATTTCTTTTAGTTCTGTTTAAGAAAAGAACAAATTCAGGCTGAGAGTGTTGGCCCGCGCCTATAATCCTAGCACATTAAGAGGTTAAAGTGGAACCATCTCTTGAAGTCAAGAGTTGGAGACCAGCCTGAATAAGAGTAAGAACCTATATCTACAAAAATAGAAAAAAATGGCTGGGTCTTGCCCTGCAGTCCCAGCTACTGGGGAGGCTAAGGCAAGGATTGTTTGAGCCCTGGAGTTTGAGGTTGCAGTGAGCTATGATGATGTCATTGTACTCCATCCCAAGCAACAGAGCAACACTCTATCTCAAAAAATAAACAAACAAGGTAGGGTGCAGGTTTGAGGTTGCTGTGAGCTATGATGCAACAGCACTCTACCGAGGGTGACAAAAATGAGGACTAAACCTGTAATCTTAGCACTTTGGGAGGCTGAAACAGGGGGATAGCTTTAGCGCAAGAGTTTGAGACCAGCCTGAGTAAGGGCCAGACCCCTCATAAAAAATAGCTAGTGTTGTTGTAGGTGATTATAGTCCAAGCTACTAGGGTGCCTGACGCATGATGATTTCTCAGGAGTCTGAGGTTGCTGTGAGCTATGACACCAACAGGGTGATTGAAGGAGAGACTTTGTCTCAAAAAAGAAAAGAAAGGGCAACACCTGTGGCTCCTCCATATGCTGGAGGTGGTGGGTTCAAACCCAGCCCTGGCCAAAAACTGCAAAAAAAAAAAAAAAAAAAAGAAAGAAAGAAAGAAAGAAAGAAAGAAAACAAAACAAAACAAACTGCTAGACTCAAACAAATCATGGAAAGGAAAATGAAAATGCCCAATAAACATATGGAAATACGCTCAACCCACATAATAATTTTTTTTTTTTTTTGAGACAGAGTCTCAAGCTGTCGCCCTGAATAGAGTGCCGTCGCGTCACAGCTCATAGCAACCCCAAACTCTTCGGCTTAAACGATTCTCTTGCCTCAGCCTCCCAGTAGCTCAGACTACAGGCATCTGCTACAACCCCTGGCTATTTTTTTGTTGCAATTGCTATTGTTATTTTAGCTGGCCCAGGCCGGGTTCAAACCCGCCAGCCTCAGTATACGTGGCAGGCACCCTACCCACTGTGCTACGGGCACCGCCAACCCACTTAATAATTTTTGAGTGGAAAGTTAAATTGGTTATCATTATTTGTCCATCAGATTAGCAAAAACTTAAATCATAACCTCTAGTGCAAAAGAGGATATGAAGAAAGGGGAACTCACTCTTGAACACTGTGAATTGTGTGACTTGCTAAATCTTTTTGGAAAGCAATGACTATTATTACTAAAGTTAAAATTATGCATATTCTTTGATCCAGCATTCTCTACTTAAGTAATGCGTCTTTCAAAAATACAAAAACACAAAGGGATATATGTAAAAAGATGTTTACCTTTGTAGGATTTGTAGTAACAAAACATTGAAAACAATTTGAATGTACACTGGTAAGAAAATAATTAGAAAAGGGATTTTTAGCTGGATGTGGCCTGTAGTTCTAGCTACTGGAAGCCAGGAGTTCTAGGCCAGGCTGTAAATACAGCAAGACACCAGCTGGTGTCAAAAAAAAAATAGAGAGAGAGAACAGGGATTTTTATCTGTGACTATTACTGCTATTTTCCAAGCACCTAGCATATTGTAAACATTTAAAATGAATTGTCCAGGGCATGTACTCCCAGCTACTTGGGAGGCTGAGGCAAGAGGATCACTTGAGCCCAAGAGTTTGAGGTTGCTGTGAGTTATGATGCCATGGCACTCTACTGAGGGTGACAAAATTGAGAATGTCTCAAAAAAATAAAATAAAATAAGTTGTTGAATAAATGAGTAAAAATTCTGGTAAATTTGCATTTATAAAATTTTATAATAATTTATAAAATTAATTTTTAAATAAACTTTCATTTTTATATTATTTGTTTATTTATTTAATCTGAGACAGAGTCTCACTTTGTCACCCTTGGTAGAATGCAGGGTTGTCACAGTTCACAGCAACCTCAAACTCCTGAGCTCAAGCAATTCTCTTGCCTCAGCCTCCTGAGAGTAGCTGGGACTACCAGCGCCAGCCACAACGCCTGGCTATTTTTAGAGATAAGGTCTCCCTCTTGCTCAGGCTGGTCTCCTACCTGTGAGCTAAGGCAATCCACCCAACTCGGCCTCCTAGAGTGCTAGTATTACAGGCGTGAGCCACCGGGCCAGGCAATTTATAAAATTTAGACATTAAAAAAAATTGGTTGATTTATGGTTAATGAACTGGGAAAATGCTCATGATATTAAGTGATAAAAGCAAGTCACAGAGTTAAGTATGATTTCATTGTTGTTTGTTTGTTTTAAGGATTGAAAATGAAGAACAAGCAATTCTTGAAATGACATGAACCGGTGTTAACATTGGTCTGGCAGAGGGATGGAACCGAAAGGATGGGGAGAAATTACTAACTTTTTTCTTTCCACACCTCTGCATTGTTTGGATTTGTTGGAAGGAATTGTTTGTGCAAGCCCTTACTTTGCATTAATAAAAGCTCAAACCTGACCAAACCTTGCTATTTCTCATAGACAATACCCTTGAATTGCACACACACTAGAAACAAGTGAACTTGATGCTATCGGGTATTTTTTTGTACAGTATTGGTTTGCTGTCTTTTTCTTTAAGTGTTTGTTGAACATCGTAAAGTCTGCTCCCCCCGCCCCCTTTAGTTTGCTCTGCTTGTCCCTTTCCTGCGGGTATTTCTGCTGTGGAGCCTGCCAACTCTGTCCTGCCCGCTTATCTTTGACTCCGGTTTGGAGCCTGAGCTGCTTCTGTGGAGCAGCTACTGTGTGCACGCTCGACCTTTGCCACTTGCCCGCGCTGGTGAGAACCGGAGGAGGATGTGGTTTAGCCAGAATGTGACACAAGCGTCCTTGTTTCTGGAATATACCCCGAAGTACAAGTCTCATCTCAAATTCTGAAAGAATTATTGGAGGAAGGGGATTTGCTTGGAGGAGATGGGGGTGAGAGGGGAAGATGAGGGGTTGAAGAAGCACGAAGCATGGCGCCTCTATTAATATTAACTTTTCTTAATAAGACCTGTTCCTTTTCTCCCCGGGGCTCACAAAGCAGGAAGTAAAGGGCAGTGGTACAGGGAAGGGAATTGGCAGGAAGAGAAGACCTTGAGTAAATTATTTAGCTGTGCCATGAGATTAAGAGTGATTCCGCCCTCCTCCCTACCCCACACACCGCAAAGTGGGCCCAGGTTGGGGATCAGCCCTCAAACCGCCACTAACCATTTAAGGCAAGAGGCAAAATCAGGTTTCTGGGAGCCCCCAAATTGCAGGAGTCTGGTGAGGGGCAAAGGCCATGGTGGCGACCCGGGAAGGCGTTTCTTTGTCTGAGATGAGATGGAACCCGGCTTTGGGCCGCAACCGGACTCTGGGGGAGAATGGCCTTTGCCTAGATGGCAGGCCGCGCCTTCTGGTGGCTGTGAAAAGAAACCTGAAAAAGGTGACACCCCCTGAGCCCTACCCCGAGCCCCGAGCCCTCGGGAGGGAAGTCAGGAAAGCCATCGAGGGGGTGGGGAAGGGCCGCGGGGTCCCCAGGCTCTTCTTGCAGCGGCTCAGTCCTGTGGCTCCCCGCCCCGAGTCCCAGCTCTCCCAAGGCAGCAGGGCCGAGGCCAGAGTCCGCCGGCTGCTCCCCACCCCTCCCCCCACCCCCGACCCGCACCCTCTCCCTCTCAGCCGGAGCGGCAGCGCCGCCTGCCGGGGGCCTCGGAGACCAACCCGATGCGCGCAGGCCGCGGGTGGGAGCAGCGCGGAGGGGGCAGAACCCACCAACATTCCTGTCCTCGCCTTTCAAACTATACTCCCTGCGTCCGGGTCGCCACCGTCACTGGCCAAACGATGGAATCCGCTGTTCCTCGCGCCCGTGGCCCAGGTTTTCAGCACCTCCGCGCCATAGCTGCCAGCGTCGGAGCTGTTTAAAAATCATCCTATGGCCGCTGCGGTGGCTCCTAGTGCTCTAGGAGGCCAAAGCGGGAGGATTGCCTGAGTTCAGGAGTTCGAGACCAGCCTGAGCAAGAGGGAGACCTTGTCTCTACCAAAAATAGAAAAACTAGCCTACTGTTGTGGCGGGTGCCAGTAATCCCAGCTGCTCGGGAGGCTGAGGAAGGAGGATGGCTTGAGCTCAGGAATTTGAGGTAGCTATGATGCCATGGAACTCTACCCAGGGCGACAGAGTGAGACTCTGTCTCAATAAGTGAAATGAAATGGAAATAAATAAAAATGTAAAATAATCCCATGAGGCTCGGTGCGATGGCTCACGCCTCTACTGTGGGAGGCTGAGACACAAGGATTGTTTAAGGACAGGAGTTGGAGATCAGTGAGACCGCGTTTCTACAAAAGTAGAAAACTTCGCAGGAGGTTTAGCGGCGCGCCGGCTGGGCTGGCGGGGGTGGGCCTGCGACCGGTGGCTGGCGGCCCTTCTCCCGCCCCAAATCCCCCCGAAGATGCCGCGAATCTCGGCGGGACGCGGCGAGGGCGCCCGACAGAGCGGTCTGGCTCCGGGTGCCGGGGCTGCGCGCCCTGAGCGGCCCCACGGCACCGACGGGAGGCTGAGCTCGCGTGCGGCGGGAAGACCCGCCACAGCCCCTCCCAGGCGGCAGGGGTGGGCGTGGAGTCGCTGCTCCCCGAACTGTATCTTCTGAGATACCAGACCGAAAGCTTCCCCCAGGCATATAGTGGGCACCTGACCTATTGGGGCATAAGCAAAGAACCAGTTTCATCCATTTTTCTGTCTAAAATATACAGGTTCAAATTTAGACAAGGGTTTCTCTGAGGTAGAGGTGAAGGGTGGAAGAAAACTAAAGTTAGGGCTGAGGAAAGAGCACTTGCTTCTTCTTGATTTTGCCCATCTCTAGATTTGCAAAAGTAGCGCTCAGCTTTATTCGGTAATAACAAGTCCATCTGAAAATTTACCCACGGAACAACTTCAGATGTCATGACCTTTCGGTGATAGCTTTTTTTTTTTTTTCTTCCCCCCCCTCCCCTCCCCTTAGAGTCTCACTGTGTTGCTCAGGCTTGAGTGCAGTGGTGTCATCATAGATCACAGCAACCTTAAACTCCTGGGCTCAAGGATCTCAGCCTCCCAAGTAGCTGGGACTACAGGGATCTGGCCACAACGACCAGCTAATTTTTCCATTTTTAGTAGAGAGAGGTCTCACTCTTGTTCAGGCTGGCCTTGAACTTCTGAACTCGAGGATTCCTCCCTCCTCCTTGGCCTCCCAGAGTACTAAGATTACAGAGTGAGTGAGCCACCCCTGGTGATAGCTTTTTAGTTTTCCATTCTGGTCAAGGGTCCACTAAAGACGACCAATCATAACACCAGATGTACATTTCAAGGGCCTCACTTTTCTGTAGAAATGAGAAATATTTAAGTTTTGATTGTAGGTTGCCTGTAGACTTGTCATCATGCCCAAGAACTGCCATTCTCCAGTTATAGGATCTGAATCAGTGTCTAATGTGCCACGTAACATGATATTTATCACTGACAGCTACCTAAAAGTATTAAAGATGTTTATATGAAATTTATAGATAGGATGAAAATAAAAGGAGCAAATAAAGACAAACAGGAATTGAGATTTCTGAAATATGCAACATTTTCAATAAAGTAGTTCAAGGAGGAAAACGTTAAATTTTTTATGTTGTGAGTTTCAGACAGTCTACCTTTTTGTTCTTCCTGCCCTCTTCTATGTTGTTATTTACTGGACAGTGGTCTCTGGTTCTAGCTTATTTATGTCCTTCTTCTGTTTCTGGCAATGCAAATAGAACCTACCATGATTCTGTCTACAAAATAGTAGGGTAAAGTGAAGACTATAAATAGAATCTAGTTCTATTGAGTTTTGTGTTTCTTGTTTTAAAAAATTATATATACATATATATATATGTGTGTCTTTCATGAGTAAAAGACCTACCCTAGTCATTTCTTTTTTTTTTTAATACATAGTCTCACTATATTGCCCTCAGTAGAGTGCTGTGATGTCACAGCTCACAGCACCCCTAACTCTTGGG
The DNA here is from genome assembly GCA_963574355.1 of Loris lydekkerianus. Lineage (NCBI taxonomy): Eukaryota > Metazoa > Chordata > Mammalia > Primates > Lorisidae > Loris > Loris lydekkerianus. Next base: position 43,120 of record CAUYPK010013538.1, on the reverse strand, counting down.
CTTAAGCGATTCTCTTGCCTCAGCCTCCCGAATAGCTGGGACCACCACAACACCCAGTTATTTTTTGGTTGTAGTTATCATTGTTTTTTGGCAGGCTTGGGTTGGGTTTGAACCGGCCAATTCCTGTGTATGTGGCTGGTGCCCTAGCCACTGAACTACAGGTGCAGAGCCTGCCCTATCATTTCTAACAATTCCAAATCTCTGTGGCAAGTGGCTCATGCCAGTAGTCCTACCACTCTGGGAGGCTGAGGTGGGTGGATTGCTTGAGCATAGGAGTTCAGAGACCAGCCTAAGCAAGAGTGAGACCCCATCTCTACTAAAAATAGAAAAACTAGCTGGGTGTGGTAGCACAGGCCTGTGTTCCCAACTACTTGGAAGGCTGAGGCAAGAGAGTTGCTCAAGCCCAAGACTGTGAGGTTGCTGTGAGCTATGACTCCGTGGCACTCTACCCAGGATGACAGAGTCAAACTCTATCTCAAAAAAAAAAAAAAAAAAAAAAAAAAAAATTCTAATCTGTGGTTGAGGTTTTTAATCCTTGTCACTGATTCTACTAATCATCAATAAATTAAAATTATTTAAATGCCACACAATAAGCCATTGTATGTTTGTACTACAATGACTTTAGCTCCTACATTGTTTTTATTGTTTGCTTTCCTGAGGTTGAAAAGGCATTTATCAACTACCACTTGTATATTATTGTCATACTACAGATACAAAGTATTATGATAGCAGACCGTCAATCCTGAAAGTTCTGAGATAACACAGGAACAATTAGGAAAGAATTCCTTTCCTAGAAGTTAAAATTCAGATATAAAAATGCATGTACTGCCTGGGGTTCTTACTTGCTGATAAACTATTAGATACCTCAGCCCAAGAAAGGACATAAGTATTTTTTAAATAAAGGTGTATGTATGTGAAAGGATGGTTTGGTAGTACTTTCATCTCAGGGAACTCTTTTTCATGGATCAAAACTGGTTGTACTCTGGTTTATGAATTAGATCTCCCTAGCACAGAATTGCCAGCATCCTGCAGAAAGGAAAAAACAAACAACAAAAAAAAAAACACAGGTTGTTTAACTTTGGACATCTGGCAACTTAGTTGATAGTATCTATATCTATTGTGTTTAATAACAAATTCCAATTTGGAAAAGCCTTTATTAAAGCAAATGTAGTGTTTGGGTACTAGAGACATAGGAACCAAAATGTCACCTAAGCACTTGCCCACATCTCCTATAGACTAACAGCAAGAAGAAAGACAAGGTAAATGTTGGTATAATCTTTAGAACTGATAGATTCTGCTTTTATTTGGAATTTGCGTTTTTTCTAGATATAATTTCATAACCTTCTAGAAAATCACGATATAAGAAATACATTTCCTCTGATATGTAGCTAAGAGAAGATGTTGAGTGTTTTGGCCCAGTATCACACAGCTAGTCCCACAGCTAAAAACCTGCTGGGTTTCCCAAAATTGTAATGCACCTTTTCCCAGAAGAACAAGAAGCAAAAGGAAAATGTAAAGGAAAAATGACTTGTAGGGATGAATCAGCCCTAGAGAATTAAGAGTTCAGCAGCCTCTTGGGGGTGGCTCCTGAAAGAGTACAGAATTAATATTGAGATGTTTGGGTGGAAATTGTTGTAAAATAAAGAAATTTTAATTCCATCTAGAGTATCTGCCTCTCTACTTCTTTTGGGTTAAGATTGTACTAATAGAATATGGGAAGGTTCTCAACTACATCCTCAACTAACCCAGATTCTCCTAAGTACAACCAGAAAATAACTGTGAACACTGGTAAATGAAAGGGCAAGTAAACTATGCATATCAGTAACTTATCTTCACATCTGGAATGTCAGTGCTTTGCCACTCAAGATTTTATGCAGATGCCTAAGCAGAGGTAATCAGGAAACAGCAGAGGTGAGGCTATTCTGGAAAGGGGTTATTCTATTGTGATTTGAAAATTCATCTTGTTCAAAAGCTCTCTGTAAAGACTGTCCAAAAGTTTACAGAAAATAGTTAAAGAAGCAGCTCATCTTATAATTGGAGTGTGATCTTAAGTGTAAATAAAGCTATGTTCGCTGATTACCTCATTTGATCCGCTTGAGATGAGGAAGTGGCAGCTCAGAGGTTGTGATCTTCCCAGGGCCAGTAAGCTGATGAGTAAGCAGCCAGTCTCTAAAGCAAGGTGCAGATAGTGGCCCTAGAAAACATATAACCTTTTCTTGTCATTCTGTAGCTGAGATTGCTTTCATTTCTGCTTGTTGCCTTCTCTCATTTTTTCCTATGTGGTTGGGAATAACAGCAAAAATATTGCTGTTTACACATTTAGATTGTTAGTAAAACTAATTTTCTTGACTAGATATTATTAGAAAGACGTGAAATTCATTAAACTAATTGAAACATTTATTGCTTTAATTATCAGTCCACTTGTTAATTTTGTTGTATAAATGTGATAAAGTCACAAATTGTTCACAGAAAAATGAAAAAGACTTCAGTTATTTTCTCTGCACATGAGTTCCACAATACTGGTACATTTTATTACCATGTTTATACTAAATTTATACTACTTTTATGCTAAATTTCCAGTCTTGCCATATATTAAAACCATGCCCACATTACTGTAATTTTTAAAAATACAATACAGACACATCTTGTGCAAAATGACCCTTTTAGAATGGCATAGATATCCCCCTTCTCCCAATTTTGTTCTTCTTGAACATTAACCAAATCCAGGAATCGTCGTCGCCTGAACTTAGTTTCAATAGACCCGCGATCAACGTGGGAAAATCTCATAGTGCCCCAGTTTGGGAGCAGCCTGGGTTGGGAGAGCTCAGGAGATTGTTACCTTGCGATGGGCTGAGCCCTGGTGCCCTTTCCCCCTCTCTTCCCAGATTGCGCGCGCCCCCTCGTGGTGTATGCCGATGACTGCGCTTCGAGTGCCCAGTGCCGGAGGCGCTCAGAGTCCGAAGTCACCTGGTCTAATGTGATCCCTGGCTCCCCACGCAGGCCTTCCTAAATTCATCAGGTTGTGCTGCCGCTCGCGCCACGTCCCTAATTCCTTGGATTTGCTCCGCAGGTGACACAGTGTCTTGGCGTCAGAAGCGCATACCTCCCTTGCTGGGGAGGACCTTGGTTTTTGCGCCTTTTCGGTGGCCTGTGAGGCCGGGCGGGCGGGCGCACTAGCGAGCCGGTGGTGCATGTCAGGGGGAAGCCCAGCTCCCCTCCCTGGTCCCCCATCTGCGCTCATGGGGGCCGAGCCCCGGGAAGGGGAAGAACGTGTAATCGCTTGCAGCGGGACAATGACGACTTTTGAACCTCTAACCACTAAGCAAACAACCCTTGTGCTCTTGCTCCACTGTCCAAACAGCGTTTATTGACAGGCGTTTCACAGCAACGCATAGCAACTGCGGCTGCCGGGGGCGGGCGTGTGGGCGCGGCCGGGGCGTGGGCCGGGGCTCCCTACTTGTCCCGGGAGACCTGGGGGCACCGGGATCACAGCGGCCCTGAACCCGAACCCCTCGCCCAGCGATCCCACACCGCTTCGCTCTGGTTCCGGCAGCCCCCGCACCCGCGCTCCGCGCTGATGAGGCCGGCCAGGCCCCTTTCTCCCGCTCCCGCCGGGCGCCCCACCCACCTGAACCCCTTTCCCAATCCCGGAGGAGAACGCACCACCCGGAAGGGCTGCGGAATGGGGGGGGGGGGGCGCTGCAGAGGGTATTCGTGCCTCTTGCTGTCTCCCAGCTCTGCACATCCTCCCCAGCAGCCCTCGAACGGCCTCCCCACTCTGGCCTAACAGAAGGTGCTGGCGGGAAGAAACGGAGGCCAAAGCCCACCTTCCCCTAGGCCCTGCCCAGCGCCCAGCTCCGGGGCCTCCAGGACCAAAACCCGCAAGGGCGGCAGCCAAGTGCCCAGTGGAACAGCCAGATAACAAGCAGCCATCACTGAAGTGATCTTCTTACACTGGGTCTTGAATTCCTCCTTGGGGTGGAGGGAGGAGATGGGATAAGGAAACCTCCGGAACAGGAAAGGAAGTAGAGGCAGAAATGCTCATGGAAATGTCCAGTCTTCTGGATTCCCAGAAGACCATACTTGCATAAAGGTTGTCTTGGGCAACAGTGGGGGAAATGTTTTTCTTCACATAATGCTATGTGTAATTAGCTAGATTGTGGGGCATCTCTAGGGAGGAAGGTGTCACTGAAGAGGGCACTTGCCTGGCCTTTGCAATTTCTTTAAGGGGGCCCTCTCACCTCCACCCCCATAATTCTAGGCGGCTGGGAAGCAGCTGACCATTCAGATGTGTATTTTGCCCAAAGGCACCCCCAGGAGAACCACGCATTCCAAAGCTGGGCTCAGGCTTGGGGGCAGGGAAGGTCTCAGAACCTGCTCCTTCAGGCTTCTGACCCTCTGGGGTAAAATGAGGCTGTCCAGATAACCTTCTCCACCCACTCCCTGATTTTTCTGATTCTAGCTCGCAACCAAAGAAGATATATCTTAAAAAAAAAAAAAAAAATCCAGACAAAAACTGAAAAAAAAAATCCATAAATACAAAATCTGAAATCAGGAATGCTCATTTATCTCTTTTTTTCTTTTTAGAAAAAAAATTCAAAAGTGTTCAAATATCCCCCACTTCCCTTCACCATATCGCTTCTCTTCCCACAGATCCAGAAGGCTTTTAGAATCTTGGCTTGGATGTTACACAGACCAACAACCCAAACAGCAGCAACAACAACAAAAACTCCCCTTCTTCATCAGCCCAAGATTGTGAAAATGACAGGAAGTCCAGGTTGGCTCTGGCATTTATAGCACTGACATACATTCAGCCCAGAGAAGCTCTGGTGACAGGCTTTCTAAACAAGCCCTGTCTGGGGCCCCTTGTCAGGCCTGGAGTCCAATAACCACCCCCTCCCACCACACACCACCATACACCAGCCATGCCTCTCCAGATCTGGAGTGGGAGGAGAAAAAAGACACAGGCCACCTGGGGGTTCTGCAGTCTTTGGTCAGTCCAGCCTTCTATCTTAGCTGCCTCTGGCTTCTGCAGTTTAAATCTTGCCTGCCCCGAGGCAGGAGGGCCAGTTAGGCCTTGGGTGGTTGTAAGCAGGCAGCGCCATCTTGGCTCCAAGTGTGCAGTTCCTGAGTCCCTCTCTACCCTCAGTTCCAGCCAGGCATGCAGCCTGCGGATCTTGGAGGCAAAAGCTGGGGAGGAGAAAGCTGAAAGCCTGGTCAGTGTGGTCAGTCCAGGCAATGCTTCTGCCAGTATTCAATGAAGTCCAGTAGTCATTTCCTGTCTCCTCAATGGCAGAAAAAGCCAGACTGGAAAAAGTAAAAATCTGGGAGAATATCTTCCTTGAGAGCTCCATCCCACTTGTCTTTACTCCTGGCCCGCATTTTTCCTGAGAGCTAGGTTTTATAGGTATGTGTTTGTGGGTGGGAGTGGAGGGGTCTCTTCTGAGGATTCTAGCAGAGTCCATGCTCCTCATGGCTCAGCCTGGAATTGCTCTGCCGCTGCCGACCACGGTGGGTCACTAGGTGACAGTGGGGTTTAACACACCCCCAGTTGGCCCCAGAACCCCAGGGACAGAACCCGGCACTGAGCCTTGCAGGGAAGACACAGGACTCAAGGGCTCTGGCACATTTCTCAAAGGACCAGGCTGAGGCTGGGGAGGCTGTTGGGGAGGCGGTGGAGGTGCCGGCTGCTGTGGCTGTTGTTGCTGTTGCTGCTGCAACTTCTTCTTGTTGATTTTCCTTTCCTTTGCTCTTCGGTTCTGAAACCAAATCTTAACCTAGAAATGAAAAAGTGGAAAAATATATAGAAGGCAATGACAAAAAGGAAAAGAGAAACCATATCCATCAATATCACCAATGTCTCCCTCCCCAACTATGGAACCCCAAATCCTTCTAGAAGCTTTCGTTGGGCCCATCTCTGGAGTCATTCCCAAGCCAAGTTCATTCTCAGGTAAAGTCCTTCTCCTCCCTTGCTCCCCAGTTTTCTTTTCAAAGCAACCTTTATCTATAACTTTACTGGAAAAGTTCAGAGTCTCAGGACCGAAAGGCCCTTTCCACACAAGCAAAAGGAGGCCAGTGTACTTTAAATGACAACCTTTGGCCCCTCAAGGCTAAACTGAAATGTAATATTCCTCGCCTTGGAGCTGAATTTGAGGTACAATGCATGGCTTCCTGGATGTGAATTTGGCCTGCTTTTTTCTAGATTATATAGAAAGTGTTCATGAAACAAAATGTTGCCCCTCTAGTTTTTATTAGCAGAAATCGGTTAATATTTTTCTCCCTCACTACAACACCAAAAACAAAAAGAAAAGATGTTCAATATGTCTTTATTGACGCAAATGGAATTCTGTTTTAATCCAATACCATTGGCTTTTTCTCACACCTCTCAGATCCCTCAAAATATAAAAACAAAAACAACATCAAAGGAGACGACTAACCAGAGATAGAAGAAATCTTTTTAAAAAGTACTCCAGGGCAGCACCTGTGGCTCAGCGAGTAGGGTGCCGGCCCCATATACCAAGAGTGGCAGGTTCGAACCTGGCCCTGGCCAAACTGCAACAAAAAATAGCCAGATGGGGCACCTGTAGTCCTAGCTACTCAGGAGGCTGAGGCAAGAGAATCACCTAAGCCCAAGAGCTGGAGGTTGCTGTGAGCTGTGTCACCATGGCACTATACCGAGGGCAAAAAAGTAAGACTCTGCCTCTTAAAAAAAAAAAAAAAAAAAAGTACTCCAAAGCCAAATGGAGCTCATCCTCCTGCTATAATCTGCCCACAGAACTAGGTGGCCCCTATCGCCAGCCTTCTAACTCCCACAACCCTCCCCTAGGCAGTGGCCAGGACCAGGGGGAGCTGGGCGGTTCCCACCTGCCTCTCTGAAAGCCCCAGCGTGGCAGCCAGCTCTGCCTTCCTCCGGATGGTGATGTAGCGGCTGTAGTGAAACTCCTTCTCCAGCTCCAGCCGCTGGTGGTCCGTGTACACGACCCGGTATTTGTCTTTCGTCCTGGTTTTCACTGAGGAGGAAGGAAAAGTTAGGACTGAGGACTACAAGGCAGCCCATCAGTCATGGGTAATGACAAACCTCCCTAACCCAAGGGCCATTTCTCTTCCTCTACCACCCTAGGGGGTCCCCGGTTTGGCTGGTTCCTGCCAAGTCTGACAAGACCCCCCAGAGGGTCCTGGTGGGGAGGAAGGAGACTAGTGGGGGCAGTTAAACTAACCTTGGGGTTAAGTGTTGTTTGTTTGTTTTTTAATTAAAAAAAAAAAAACCTGAAACACATGGAAGATAACTGAAGCCAACCACCCTTTGGGTAAAGGAAATGTCATACGGGCATATATTTGGCACCAAGGGAAAGAGGTGGGGGTGGGTGGCCAGAGTCCAGGGAACATCCAGATTTTCAGGCCTACCAGAAGTGGAAGCCCAGCCTGAATACAGCTGGTGTTGTGTTGCAAAGGTGGAGGTTAAGGTTACTTTCTGTTTGCTTTACTACAAATAGAAAGTGGGATGCAAGACAGGTTCCCTCAAGTCGCTAGAATCGACACCCCCCCCCCCCAATGGAGTAGAATTCTGAGCTGGGCTTTGGCATTCGGAACCCATGCTGGCAGGCCAAAAACCAGTCCCACTGGGAAAATTTTATGCCTGGGAGAACTCAGTTTGGCATTTGGCACTTTTTCTTTTTAATCCTCCATTTAGTCCAGCACCAAACCTGGCCAGAGCTATCCCTACCAGTGATCTATGCTCATTGGATTAAGTCAACATATTAAATCCTGGATTGATTGTTTTACTGAAGGGCCTTGACAAATAGTGTCCACAGTTGTTGGAGCAGCAGGAGCCTGTGTCTCCATCAGGTCTATCCTGGGTGTCAGAGCCCTGGTCAGGAGCTGTTCTCTGTGGCTGGGTCCCGGGTTGGGATCTTCTAGCAGCTGAACAGGTTCAATTGCCCCGTGCCCAATCCTACAGAAAGATCTGAAGGGTCTGAGAGGTGCCTGGAGGTGTTTAATGCCCCGCAGGCCGACTTTGTTCAGGTAAAACCCTTTGCAAACCACAACAAAAGCGCCCTGGGAAGATACAGGCCGGATCAGAGGGAGCTCCCCCGAGCCGCTGAAAGGGGAACACAGCCGCAAACAATGCAGGACAAGGCGATCTTATCAAAGAAAAGCCCTTTCAATGCCTCAATAACAACCGCATTCTGTTTGAATTACCACTACTGAGCAAATGGCGGCCCCAGCTTTCATCCCCCTCCCTGCCAGGCGTATTAACATAAACACGGCCGGCAGGCGCATTTGAATGGACGCGGCGGCCCCGACCCCGAGGCCGCTAGTAAAGTGCAGGGAACCGACACGTCCCGGGAGCTGTCTACGTGGTGGGCGCGCTCACAGGCACTACTGCCTAAAACCCACTCGCCGCTGCCATGACACTGGCCTCTTCTTACAGATGAGGAGATGGGGAATCAGACCAGGTCACGCAGATAGTATGAGGCGGGAAGCCGGGCACAGAATAGTTCCCGCAGCTGGACACCCCGGGAGCGATACTCGCCTTGAGGTGCTTCCTAGCGACCCTTGCTTGGGTGCTGCCCTTTCTGTGTCCCGGGAGGGCGGGGAAACGCGGTGACCAGGACCCTGCGATCTCTTCGGCCCGCGCCCCAAGGGCCTTGGAGGCGCCCCGCACCCCCTGGGAACCAAGGAGGGGGGCAGAAGGAGGGACGGGATGAGAGGGACTTGTCAGAATTCATTATTGACTGCGAAAGTCACCACCCTCTTTCCGGGCCCTAAAAGAGACAATGGCAGGGCTGGGAAGGTGTATATCAAAGCGAGCCAGGCCGCGTACCCCCAACCCCTCTACCCCTTGACAGATGACGCTCCGCAGAGGAGTCGAGCACTGCCCGCAAGGCGCGGCCTCCCCATATTAACATCACAAGGGCGCCCGGCGCCGTCCGCGGCCTTGCCACCTCCGCGCAGGACTTCACAGAGACCTCTCATCTGCTGACCCCACGGCCTGGGCTTCTGCGGCTCCCTTTCCTCCCCCACACTCGGCCCTGGCCCCCCTGCAATTCTCCCGGGACACGCAAAAGGTCTCCCTTCGGCTGCAGACGACCCCAATCAACCATGCCCCAGTCAGCCTATGTAGAAGGGGTCCCTGGGAGCTCGGTCTCTTGGGGAGCGGACCAAGTCTAGTCTCTAGGGCCAGCCCAAGGCTGATCTGCGGCCTTCTGTGGGGCGGCCGCATTTCCACCGGACTCTCCCCCGCCTGTGCTCAGAGATGCCAAAACTAACTGATGCCCAGACACAGCCCCAATAGCCGCTCTGATTTATGCAGCTGTAATTGGCTGTAAACCTCTCCAAAGTGGCCATAACCTGCATGCGAGCCCGACTGGGCAAGCAAGGAGAAAGGCGAAGCAAGCGGAAGCGCTGAGGTCTGGGGAAAGCCTTCTTGGAGTAAAAGAGGTCGCAGCTAGGACTCCCACATCACACCTATTCGCACTTCCTTCCCACCTGGACGCACATCATGGCACCAGAAGGAGCCAATGAGCTCCTCAGTCTGGCAAGCCCGGAGTCTGGAACACACACAAATGTACGCACACACTCCTGACATCCTCGAAAGGAAGATTTGGGGAAATGACTACCATCTGGAGCAGCATCCCCACCAGGCTTTCTTCCCCCTCTACCTGCTCTCTAGTCAAACAGAAAAGACTCCCTCGGTTTCTAGCCCCTAGCCTTCAAACTTTTGCCAGGAATAACCCCTTCACATATAAAAGGTTCAGAAACTGGCACGCCCCAGACCCCTTAGCTCCTGGGGCCAGCATCTTCTTTGCAGCGACCGCAGCGTTCCCCGCCCTCTCTGCTCGCTGTAGCTCCCATACCCCGAATTAACACGAATGGCCAAACCTGGCCCCTTGCTCAGCTTCACCACCCGCCTGACAACTCTCAGGCCACCTTTCTTCAGGTGGCTTAGATGGGGAAGGAGAGCGCAGACAAGAATGGTTTGGACTCGACTCCTTCTCCTCTGCGGGAGAAGCTAAGGTAGGAGCAACGGCCACAGCAAATGCGAAGGACTCGATTCACGATCTCAGAGTTGTGAATGAGGGACTGTTGGAAAGAGGGAGCCTCTCCTCTTCCCGAATCTGAACACGGTGTTGTGAGGCTCAGAATATTCAATCCCAGGTGCAGTAGCCAGAAGCCTGTAGGGGACAGAACCCCCGGAATTTTTCCCCTGGTTCTGCCGCCCTGGAGCGGAGCTCACAGACAGCCCGAGCTCGCTGGACACGCTGCCGCCCCGCAGCCAGCGGCCGGGCCAGCGCCTTCCCACAGCGCCCTCGCGCGGGACACCAAAGCCTCTTACCTTGGCTTCCAAGAGACGGCTGCGCCGGCTTCCGCATCCACTCGCACAGGTTTCGCCGCTGGCTGCCCGGGGACAACTGCTCCGCGGCGGCGGTGGCGGCCGGCCCAGGCGGCCCGGGGTTGAGCGTCTGCAGTAGCCCAGAGGCGCAGGAAGGCGCAGCGGCCGGATGGTGCGGGTGGTGGTGTGGGTGGTGGTGCGGGTGGTAGTCCGCGGGGCTACTGTAGCCCATGGCGGCGGCCGGGGATCCCCCGTTGAGGCTGTGCGCCACGGCGTTGGCGGCGCCCCCCGGCGCGTAGCCGTTCCAGTCCTCACGGAGCGGGGCGCCATATGCGGGCGGCCAGGATGGCCCTGGGGACTGCGCGCTGTCCAAGTTCGCGGCCGCCGCGGCCGCAGCCGCCACGTGGTATCCTCCGTAGTCCGGGTACTGCGGGGGGCTGACGAAGTTCTGCGGCGCCAGGTTGAGGCCGCCAGAGTGGCGCACGGAGCTGGGGTACATGCTCACGTCCTTGTCCAGAAGGTAGCTCACGTACATGGTGGCGAGGGCCCGAGAACAGACCTCACCATGCTGCCTGGGGACGAATGCTGGAGGCTGCCCGGGGCGCGAAGGGGAAGGGACTGGGGGCGCGGGGAGAGGCGGGTGGCTGAGCCCCAGCCCGCGGTGCTCCGCTCTCTCCTTGCGGCGCTTCTGTCTCCGAGGCGGTCCCTCCCTCTGGCCTGCCTCCTCCCTCCCTCCCTCCCTTTCTTCCTTCTTTCCTCCCACCTCCTTCCCACTGAGCCGCAGAGGCGGGGAAGACCCGCCACAGGCTGGCGTGCGGAGCCCCTGGACGGCGGCCTTACGTGATTAACGAGTGTTTACAAGACTCTATTAGTAATGACACAGACACCAATAGCTGGAGACGTCGAGGCGCAGCGAGCATTCAGCGCACAACCCCCCGAAACACAATTTGCATTTTAAAAGATAAGGGGGGGAGCTCGCGAGAGGGCAGAGACCTGCTCGCAGCTAAATATTCAAACCTTTATTGTTTAGAGCTTCCTCCTTCCAACCTGGTGCACTTTAACCTCCAATCACAGGTTCAAAGAATGAAATCAAGAGACTTGCAAAAGAGAGGGGGAGAGAAAGCTATCTCGGTGGGAATCTGGGCTTGGAGACAGGAGCAGTCCTTGTTTATGCATTTGCAGGGAAGGAGGCGGTCAAGAAACTCCTTCTGCCCCAAAGAGAAAAGAAAACGGAAGCCATTGCTTTGATGAGAATATCTCTGACCAGCCAGGGAGGTGACGAGGAGAGCCCAAAGAGACGGGCCGATTTCTTCCCGTCCTGCGCTCCCAGCCGGGAGGACTGGGGGTGGGCAGGGGGGGAGGCAGCAATTGTCACCGCCAATCGCTTGTTTTCTTGCCCAAGGAAATCACTTGCACAAGATAAATTATGATTCTAGCTTTGAGTGACATCTTCGAATTCGTCTTACATTTGGTATTTGAGTTAAATTAAAGCAACTTATTTTTTTTAATCATTTACACTCAAGAATCAAAAATCTTAACTGAAAAACCAAGTTAGGCTAGTGGTTACCTGGGAGAGCGTAACTGGAGAGCAGCAGAAGGGATTGCTAGGGTGTTGGTAATGGTTTCCGGTGCTTCTCCTTACACGGAGTATTCAGTTTGTGAAAGTTTTGCGAGCTAAACTTGTATATTTATTATACTTACATCAGTGGTTAAAAATCAAAGAAAAGGAGCCTAAAATATCTGCTAATAAGTATGGCTACTAGCATGTTTTACGTGATATCTATGCCTTAAAAACAATTTTTCTTTACAAAGTAAGACATTCTTGGAGAAATTTGTTTTTCATCTCTAGGGAATGGAATGGCAACTCAGGGCCATTATTAATTCTTGCTAATGAAAAGCTACAAGTGAGAAAAGGTTGAGAATGGAATTCTCTTGCCTTTGGGAGTGCTGCGGCCAAGGGGCCCAGGGCTGGAATTGGCCACGGTGGAGACGGAAGCTGCGCAGCGGCGACCGGGAGTAGCCCCGACACGGCGCAAAGGCGGCGAGATTTGGCTCTCGGGCGCCCATTTCCCTCGGTTTCAGCAACCCGTGGAGTGGGGCAGCGGTCGCTGTTTGTCTCGTCTGCGAGCCCCAGTCGGCGCTGCCAGACTCGGGTGTGAGGATCGCTGCGGCCTGGCCCAGGGGGCCGGGCAGCCTGACTGGGTGGATTAGAGAGCCCTCAAACCCGGGCTGCCGCTCTCCTGGAGACCCGTACTTGTATTTGTCGCCTACCGCCATCATCCCATCATTTCTGGAGTGCTTTCCAGTGTGGGCGCCTCACATCTAGATTTGGGACAAAACCAGTGTTATCGTCCTCCCCGTTTTGCAGGTGACAGCTGCGATGCTGCCTCTGCGGACAGACCTAAGTGAGATCAAAACTAGCCCAGGTGGGCTGCACATCTTATATTTTCGGTCCCTTCCTTTGCGTTCTGTGAGGAAGAAGATTAAAATTGGGGGTGGCAGAGTACCCAGAAGCCAAGGAGCTTCCCGCTTAAGAGTTAGGAGGCCAGAGATGGTCCTCTTGGGGGCCCTCCAGGCCTGGCCCAGACAGCCCAGCATCCTCAGACTTCCCAAGAAATAAAACCGGAAGTAAGTTGCAAACCCCATTACAAATCCCAGCTCTCTGAGGGCATGGCAGAAAGGGATGTCTGCAGTCTTGATAGGGTGGGAATGCAGCAGGTTAAGTGGTGGGCACTGGGAACTTTTGATCTAGAAAACATCTTCCTCGTCTTCCTGAAGACACAATCCCCCCTTTCCATCCCCCACAACTCCCCCCACCCCAGGCCTGAGCCCTGTAAGCCTAGGCTGAGGCTCCAGCCGGTGTCTTCGGAATGCAGGCATTCTTTGGAACAATCACTTTATTGGGGACAGCCATCCCTCTTCCCTGTGGTGGCCGCTTCCTGCGTTTTTATGGCTGGGGCTGCTGGCCACTGGCTAATTGTCCCGGTTTTCCAGCTGTGTCTCTGTGCTGTACTCTGGAGAAGAGTCTCTGATCTACACACCTAACTGCTTTGGGAGCATCCAAGGCTGCTCTGGCCCTTGGGGTGAAGCTGGACCTCAGAGCTGGCCAGGCCCTAGGGAAGGCTGAGGCCGGCTTGGGGTGCTCCAGCCACCAAAAGAATATGAATCAGTTTCCTCATTGCAAAAATGTGTCTCTTGGCAATAGCCTGGCCTGCTTGTGGTTGCAGGGTCTGGGCTGTTTGGTGAGGGGAAAAAACCTAGTAAAAATTCTCAGTGTGGCAGTGTCCTTCCATATCCAGGTTGCACTTTTAGCCAAGAGGGGACCCAGCTGGGAACACAGAAAGGACAGGATTATATGAGATGTCAGGGAGGGGTTGAAGGTGGCTGACGGGATGGAAGATCAGTGGCTTTTCATTTGGACAGTCCTAGCCCCTTGCAGGTTGGTGGCCCATGGCAGTCCTCAGGAGGTTCACTTTGGGCAAGGGTGGCATCTCTAGCCTCTGAGTGCAGGTGTGTAGCCCTGGGAGGATGCTGGAGCCACCTGCATAGGCCCAGTGCAGGGCTTTAGTAGTTCTAGGGCCAAGGTGCTTAGTGGGTTTTTTAGAGAACCCAGAAGGGACTGGGATAACCATTACTAACCCCTGCTGCCTGGAAGCATCCTTCCATCTTGTCCTTCTCTGTCCCCACACTGCTGCTGCTGCCTCCTGGCCAGAAAAGCTGATAGCAAATCATTGGGGGGGGGGAGGGTGTGCAAATTTGTTTGGGAAGGTTGAGGTTGGGGTTGGAGTGGGGCTGAAGCTGCAATCCCATGATGCCACAGCCAGAGACTTTTAAAGGCAGAAAAGTGTGAGAAGAAAGAGACCCAGGTAAATAAAGTGACAAGAAAACTGCAGGGGCAGCTGCAACCAGGTTATCAAAGAGACATCTCTTTGTGACTAATTGTGTGGAGGCCATTTCACATTCCTGACAGAGGGTCTGGGCCTCCAGGATTCTGCTGGTGGCAAGGGCAGGAGCTACAAGAGGGGTAGGGAGTGGGAGGCTGCCAGAAGGGGCAGGCTGCCTTGCCAGGCAGATGAGACACTCCTTAAATCCACAGATCATTGACACAGCACCCTCCCTGCTCAAAGGTCCCCAGTGTTTGCTCCAGCTTGGGGGACCTGCCTCTGCCCACTATTTGTGGCTCCAGGAAACTGGGGAGCCCAGTGACCCACATAACAAGCTGTCTCTACCCAATTTACCAAGTCTACTTGAGCTCTTTTTGGATCCAGAATATTATCTAACGCATACTCTCCCATACCCCTTTCCTCCCCTGCCCAGGAAATCCTCACCCTGCTTTGACCTGAATTCCCAGGATAATTAAGTAAATGTGAGAGGGAAGAGAATATTGTCTGATAAAATTATCCAGCTCAGCAGTCTGTACTGCTATGGAAAAACTGCTCAATCTCTGCGTAATTTGGCATTTAGGGAGTCTTTCAACCATTGCACTCAATCAGCCATCCACTCACACAAAGAAAGGCTGAATAATGGATGGTTTGACCCGAACACCCGCACCCTGCCCTGCCACAGCACACTCAGCTAACATCTCCAGGAAGGAAATCAATAACAGTGTCCTTTCTGTGGGGCCTCCCCAGAGTCCACCACCTGTCTGGCCCCATCAGGCCACAAAGGAACCCAACATGTTCATCTTGAACAGCAGGGAGGGGCCGCAGCTGCCCACAGCTGCCCAGGCTTCATTCACAAGAGCAGATGTGTCCTTCTTGCCCAGTGGAGTGAAGAATGTTTTCCTCTCAAAACCTGGGTTTCTGATCCTTTCTACCTAAGGAAAAGCTTCCAAATTCATGAGAAGTCATTGGTGGGCTAAAGTTTTACCACTTAGGGACTAGGATGCAGGAGGCTAGGATGAGGAAAAACAGCTGTCTTTTCTTATGGAGGAAACACCAAGGTTTCTGACCCAAGGCAGATAGTACATACATTTTTTATGTTTTTCTATCCAAAATATATTCTTATAGCCAGGAGATCAAGGAAAATAAAGAGCCTAAGAAGAAGTAGTATTTGGGTATAGAAATCTGGTTTTGTTCATTGGGTGAAAGTTATGGAATCTAAATATTAGTGGTGGGTGAGCACAGAGATGCTTTAAATCCCAAAGAGGGAAAGGTTTGGTAATAGCAGGGATTTGGTACCTTGCTATTCCCCCCCCCCCTAGAGTGGGGGCTTCTACCCCCAAGGAAACTGCTTGGTGCTAGAAAGGCTCTGGCTGTCTAAACAGGCACCAGCCAATTGCTACCACTACTACATGGCCTTGGCATGGAAAGCTTCCCACTAATATTTGTTCACTCACTATTGTCTGATTCGGGGGAATGACCTTTGTTTATCATATGAAAATACATTCCTAGGAAGCCCTACCAGTAAGTTTTACCTGGCTAAAGGAAGTGCTTAGATAAAGGTTCAACTCTCCTTGAGTCACGGGACCCACTGGCTAGCTACCTTCTCTAGAGGGGACCCAGGGGTCTTAGAATCTGTATAACATTCACATTTTACAAAGGAGAATCTGAGCCCAGAGAAGTTAGATAATTTTCCCAAGGTCACACAGCTAGCTGTTCAAGTCCCTTAAATTAAATAAGCTACAATATGTGCAGTCTGTAGAGATATTGATGATTACTGGTGTCACCCTAGAAACACTGCATCCCCAATACAAAACCAATTGGCTTGATTCAGGAAATCCCAACTTACCATTCCCATCCCCTCCACCAAAACGATCAGTTTTTCTTATTGCTACAATTCTGACCACTTTCCACATCCTTATTTATTTCTCTCTTTCACAAGTACCTTGCCTACTGCAATTTATTGAATGGTGAATTTTCCATAAATTCCATTTTTTCCATCTACTTTTGTCTCATAGTACATACTCTCTGAAAGAGTAAGAGCTCTTCTCTGTTTTTGAATCAGAACCAACATCCTGTGGCTATTCTCTGGAAACATGGTGAATTTAAAATGAGTAAAGATTATGCATAGAATTTGTGTTGCTTTCCCCCTTTCCTTTCTTTCCATATTAATGCCTTGTAGACATCTTTTGGGTACACAGACCAAGCCCCCTACCTTTCAGGTTGCCAGTCACATAGGTGAGCACCAAGGTTGTGTTCTGCTTCTGAATTCCTAGCGGGAGCCCCCTTCACTTCCCTCAGAGCATAAGTTCAAATGGGCTTGGACATTTCAAAAAGCAGTGAAAATCCACAAAGCCGCCCCCCACCTCGTAAGGGCCTGTGCACGGATGGGTTGTTGGGTCACAGAAATTGAAATCAGCTCCTCACCTTCCAATTCTCTTAAGCGTTGTCAATGTGGTTCTTTTTGTTTTGTTTTCTTTTTAACGAATTGGCCAGTAAAATATTAATGTTCACTGTGGAATCTGCACAAACTATTTCTGGGGTCCCTGACGCTCGCTGAGTGTGGCCTGGGCTGTCCCCACATTCCTCAGAGGTGGCTGGCTTGTGTGCCTTAGGGTCCCCGTATCCCGGGGCTTGTCTCCCGCATCCTGCGCATCAGAGCGCAGAAACCAGAAATTGTCTCTGCCTGGCCATGGCCGGCAGAAGCCCAGGGCGTGTCGCTGTTTGAGCCGAGAGGTCTCCGTAGAAAACTGCCTACCAGACCTCAGCAGCCACAGATGACCCTCCGGCGCCAGAAACAGCCTCTACTCCTTTGCTCCTCCCGCAGGGGAAAGTAAGAGCCCCCAGCGGCTTTTGCTAGGGCCCTCTCCAACCCCGCGCCCACGTCCGCGTCCCACACTCGCCCCAAGGCTGCTAGTGGTCACAGGCTTTGGGAGAGGGACCGTGCAGTCAGCTCTCTGTCCTCTCACCCCCACCTCCTTCCACAGAGACAAATCCAGCGTCTGACTCCCACAAGGATAAACAATTTTTTGAACAAGCTTTTAACTGTTGAAATGTAATTGTGTAACTGTTGACACCTGGGGTTGTGCCTGAGTGTCCAGATCACATCTGTGCTCCTGCTTAAAAAAAAAAAAAAAAAAAACCTGCAGGGAATTTTGCCCTGGTAGGTTCTGTGCATCTGGTGTCGATCTCATTGACATGAGGGCAGCTGGACACTCAGTTTGGGAGGTCCATTGAGCTAAGTTGGATGCATCCCAGAGTCAGACAGGGTGCTTGCCTTAAGAGCAGTGGGTTATTCTGAGTTTTAGGCCCAGTCTGTGGTAGTTGAATCCTGGGTCAGAAAATCCTCTTCACCAAACAGGGAGTTATTGTGCTTGCCAGGAAATCCCCAAAGTTACCTACCTTGGCAATAGGGAGACAGGTGTCTAGCTCAGACCTCAGCCCCCCAACGTTGCCTCAAAGTCCTAAAGTTCAGGAATCGGGTGAATCCTTGCGTTCCCTTCAGGATGTGCACCTGGTGCTCCTACACCCAGAAAAGGGTCCAAGCACAAGCCCACAGACATTTCCACCCACCCCATTTCCAGCTTTTCCTTCCTTCACCTTTACTTAACTACTAGCAGGGAACACCAGTAAGATGGGAAGGGGAAAGGAGTGACTTGTCTAAAATTTCCAGTGTGAGAAGAATGATTAATTCCTGCCCAACATCAGCTCCAGAACCAAGGGTGTGGCCACACAGCACTTTATAGAAAGGAAAGGTTTTCTTGCTGTAGCTGCTAATCTTGAACAGGGATGGTCACTAGTGGAAATTCTTGTCCTCAGAAGGGCCTCCCCCTCTTACCTCATCTGTGTTAGGGAAGACATGGATGATTTGTTTCTCTTCTGCCAATAGAAGCCTAACCAGTATTTGTTGGGGCCTGGCCTGGCACACCTTCCGTGAAGGGGGTGTGTGTGAGAGAGAATGTGGTGGGCTCCTTCTGCGTGATGGACCTTTCCCCAGCGGCCATTCAGGTGGCTGGTGCAGGAAGCTACTCAGCCTAATCCAGCTCCAAAGCCCTGGTGTTGACAAGCTCCCCAGACTCGGCCTACTATGCCTGGGAAGGTTTCTACGGGAGAGTCCAGTTCATCTCATGGGGTAGGGGGGAGAGAAGGTTTATAATACTCAGCGGTTCTATAAGTCGTATTATTTTAATAACTGATTGGTTTCCCAGGACAGTCGAGCCAACCCCCAAGAACTGACCACCGAGTGCGACAAGGGGCCCACCTGCTCCAGGCAGTCAGGCCCATCCAGCGCGGACACCGCACACCCCTCCCTGTGAACAATGGAGGCAGCGACTCCGCACGTCCCCACTGAGCGCCTTCCAAACGCTGGGCCTCCGTGGGACTCTTCCTGGGCCACCGCCCCTTCCTGAGACTTTCCCCCACGCCCCAGACCAAGGCCGGGGCTTTGCTGTCCTAGCTCCGACTCATTGGCGCCCCAGAGTGAGAAAGCCGCTTCTGCTCACACGTAAATTTGACGGGGGGGAGGAGGGGCGCCACAGACAAACCGCTGTGGAATAAATGTTTTCTTTTCCGTCTGTTTTGCTTTGCAGCTCAGGCTTAGCAGGAGAGAGTAGGAAGCCAACAAGAGCTGGATAAGAGCTTTCAAATCCTCAAAACCTTGTGGGGTCAACAGGCCGCAAAGGAAGTGAAAAATTGAGTGGATACATTGGGGCAAAGCACTAAACTATATATTTTGGCAACGCGTGCGCGTGTGGGCGAGTAGACAAAAGGGCTCATTACTGGTATGATTGACTCAATTCTCCACTTCCTGCGAGCGCGTGTTTGGACGCTGGTTCCAGGCCAGAGACAGCCTCTCGCCCAGGGCGCACAGCTCCAGGCCCGGGTCCCCGCTCCTCTCGCCGCGCGTCCCGGGTCCCCGCCTGTGTGCAAGCTACAGCCTAGCCGGATCGGCGCCGAAGAGGTCGGCGAGGCGCAGGCGGCCGATCTTCTTCACCTCGCCCAGGGCGGTGCGCAGCTCCTCCGCCGGCGGGCACCGCAGTCGGCGCGCCAACTCGCGTGGCACCGCAGCCCGGTCGCTGAGGCGCGCGGCGACCACGAAGGGGAAACCGAAGCGCGCGCGGTACTGCGCGTTGAGCTCGGCTAGCTGGAGCTGCTCGGCCGCGCCCAGGTTCGTCAGGCCGGCGCCGCTCTGTTCCCGCTGCGACTCGGCTGTCAGTGTGCCCCGCTGCAGCTCGCGGCCCGCCAGGTCCGGGTGGCAGCGCAGGATGCCCTCTTGGCCTGTGGAGAAGCACAAACCAGTGGCGGGAGCGCGTCCCGGCGCCCGTTCCGCGTGGAGCTGCGGGTCGGCCCGCCCGCTGGGAGCTGGAAGGGCCCGCCCCACTGCCCCGCCCCAACCCGAAGGAGGCAGCGCGAGGGCAAAGCAGGGTCCCGAGACCGAGATGTTCCGGCGTAGCAGGGGAACCCACTGCGCCCGCCCCTCCACCAAGTCCTGAACCGTAACCCTCACTGTCCCCGCTACTTTCGGTCTGGGCTAGGGTCGAGGCGACAAATGATAGGTTTGTCTTTCGAGACCTTGGGAGGTGAAGAGCGGAGGAGATGGGGCGGCCGCGGAGGCTCGGAATTTACGACTCTGTCGGGAGGGAGCAGGGGCGCGATAAGAAGCCCGGAGCAGTTCGTATCTTCGAATCTTTTCAAAGTCCTTTGCTCTCAGGGGGGCTTTGATGTCGAAAGGGGCCCGACGGTAGTGCCTAAAGACTTCCTGCAAAAGCCCTGGAATGGGCTTCGTTCTGCTCCAAAGGAGAAGGGGCAGGGGCGGGGTGGATCTGTGGGGACAACATCCATGGGGCTTGGCAAATAAATGTCCAGAATTCTGTTACCCTGAGTGTGAGTTCTGGGTTTCTGCAGGCATCTAAAAAGCCTCACAGGCGATTAACTGCAAAGAAATCCATTTCCAGCAGGAGTTCTACGGCCCTTTGAAAGAAAGTGGCTTTCCTCTCTTTAGGGAAATTGCACCCACTCACCACCTAATCTCCTAGGCCTAAAATTGGAAACCCATGGTGTGATACCTGGGTTTGCTTTATTATTTTTTATCCCAGAGACAGGATCTCTCTGTATCGCCCAGGCTGCAGTGCAGTGGAACAACCATAGTTTACCCAAGTTATCCTCCTGCCTTAGCCTGCTGAGTAGCTGAGATTACAAGCATGGGTTATCAACTAGTATTTGGGGGTTTTGTAGAGAGGGATCTTACTATTTTGCCTAGGCTAGTCTCAAACTCCCAGCCTCATGCGATCCTCCCTTCTCTGCCTCTGAAAGTGCTGGAGTTACAGGCATGAGCCCTGGTTCCCAGACCACACATGAGATTTTAAATTCTAACCCAAGGGCTTTCTCTGAGCCCTTGCCAATCGTTTAGTTTAGGTCTTTAAGGTGAGAATTAGAATCCTCCTGGCTAGGCAAGATTTCAGACATGGTGAACAGGGTACCATGATCTGTACAAAAGAAGGTGACACCTAATTTGCTGAGTAGTTGTGAAGATTAAAGACAATTCATTTACAAAAACAGAGCCTAATCCTTAGTAAACATAAATAGCCACTATTAGTCATAGTAAACCCAGTGGAATTGGACTGGTGGGCCATGGAAAGTACTTAGCTCTTGGAATCTTAGTACCTATCTTCAGCAGTTGTCAGCCTCTGGTGAAGAGAACAGGTGTGAGGCTCTATTAGAAAGGGAAAGTGTGTAAAATACCTTTAATAAATTACATCTCAATAAAGTTGGAGGGAAAAAAACCCTTTTATTATGGTATAACCTTCTCATCCTGAAACCTTATAGTTTCTATATAGTAAAATGATGGTTGAGATTTCTCCTTCTAATTCATGGACCAAAGTCCTGAGAAGTAGGGAGAACTGGGAGTAATGTCTTCATGTAAGAGAGAATTTAATAAAGGCCCAGAGAGGCTTAGTTGACCTTCCCTGGTCACTCAGCCCTCTGCCTGGACCATCAACTCCAAATCACAAGTGTTTTCAGGGCACAGCTGCCCCTGCAAGGTTAAAAAAGGGAGTTCAAAACGAAACTCATGCCACCAATAATCACATCCCGCTAACACCGACATTTTGCAGCCCCTCTTGTGGGTGGCCTGCCCCTGGGGCTCTGCGAATAGGAGCTGGTTGTTTATCTTCCTTCCTTCCTTCCTTCCTTCTTCCTTCCTTCTTTCCTTCTGTTTTCCTATTTTTAGTAGCGACAGGGTCTCACTCTTGCTCACACTGGTCTCAAAGTCCTGAGTTAAAGCAATTCTCCTGCCTCAGTTTCCCAAAGTGCTAGGATTACAGGAGTGAAGCCCCATGCCGGCCAGTTGGTTCTTTCTTGCTCCCCAAGTCCAACCCCATCCTCCTCTGCAAAAATGTGGGTGTTAAATTCCCCACCTGGAGGAGTAGCCCCAGCCCTAGACCTGGGGTTGTCCTGGCAGCACAGCTTCTTGCCAGGCCAGGGAGAATCCGGCTCAGCGCAGACTCAGAGCCCCTCCTGGAGCTCCTCAGTGGCCAAGCAGTCAGTATCTGCAAAGGGCCCCAGCTGCAGAGAAGGGGAAATCAAGGGTTCTGAGCAGCTTCTGTGCAGGGACTCACCGGATGGTCCCCGTGCCTACCCCTCACTTATTCAAAAATAAGTCCTTTAAGTCCCTTTGCTCACCCGGGGCGCTCCCTTTGCCCCGTATTTCATACTATACTCTCTGGAAGATCATTCCGAGCTGCAGAGGAAGTAGTCATGGGAGGCAGACCCCAGCATGGGGTAGAGCTGAGATCTGTGCCCTTACCACCCCTATACAACCCGCTGGCAGAGCGGAGAGGGTGGCAAGCAGCGCCGTGTGCCGCCTAGGCCCCCTCTAGCCCTTCTTGGCCTTCATCTCACGTCTCACTCCCCCTAGGGTTTATCTACCCTCTTGAAAACATCACCCCAGGGCCGAGGTTAATGTTTGCCTAAGACAGAACATGTGCTTTTAACTCTTGCAGAGAGGAGAGAAGAGGCCAAGAAAAGGGCAGCACAAAAGACACAAGCAAAGAGACTAAAAGAGAGGAACTGGAATTTACACATATACACACATACACACCCTCAGCTGCATGTAAGACAGGGGTGTGGGGAGTCAGAGGATAGTAGCTCAGAAGAAACCGATCCTGACCTTGCCCAGCCAAAGCCTTCATCTTCATTGCCCCCAAAGCACTGAGTACTGGGGAGGGGGGAGGGGAGAGATGGTGACCACCCCACCCACTGGCCTGCAGCAAGGACCCAGTTCCCCCGCAAGGGCTGTATCCCAAAGGGGCCCCTGGGTGCACACATGCTAGCTAGCTGAGCAGTGCAATGCTGAATGGCTCCTTAGGGCGTCTCAATGCGGTCCATTCTTCAGGCTTTCCTGAAATCCTGGACTTAGTGCTTGTCCTACTGGAGTGTCATATCTAAAGATGTAGGTAGGAGTGTGTATTATTTGCCAGTACCACAGGATATGAGTCTTTGCACCTAGAAGAATTCCTGGCACAGAGTGGACACTCCTTGTTTCACTGAGACCTTGAAACTCAGAACTTCATACCAGTTCATCTGCCTCCCTTCTCTGTACCCATGTATGTGTTTTTCACTCCTGGTACAATGGATAGTCTGTCCTTTCTATGTTAGTTAAACCCCACCATTTGGGTTGTTGAAGCCAGCCCCTCTCCTTCTCATTTCTTTGCTTATGGAATTTTCAATATCTATGTCTCCATCCCTCCAACCCTCATCAACATGCAAACTTGCCTTAGAATTACTCATCCTACAAACAAAATCAAAGTTCTCTCTTGATTCCTTGTTGCCCTCTAGTTTCCCCCTATTTCTCGGCTCCTCCTTACAGCAAAACCTGAAAAGAATTGTCTTCTGCCTCATCTCTCCTTCCAGGTTTACTACTATCAAGCTTCCAGCCACACCCCCCACCAATCTGTACTCATCAAGGTCATAGATGATGGACAGCTTGTCTGAGCCCAAAGACCAGTGCCCTGGCTTCTTCTTTGTTAACCTCTCTGGAGCATGTCTCCTGGTTGGTCCTCTCTCCTTTTTAAAAGATTAAGAGAGAAAGCACTTGCCCATTTTCATCTTGCTCTGCCAGATCACAGACATTGAGGTAGGTACCCCAGGACTCAATACTCACATCTCTTCTCTTCTTTACTTACATCAATGCACGAGGTGTTCTCGTCCAATCTCATGCTTTATTTTATTTGTTTTTGAGAAAGAGTCTCACTCTGTTGCCTTAGGTAAAATGCTTTGTCATCACAGCAACCTCAAACTCCTGGATTCAAGTGATCCTCTTGCTTGAGTAGCTGAGGTTACAGGTGCCCAACAACACCCCAGCTAATTTTTTTATTTTCAGTAGAGACAAGGTCTCACTCTTGCTCAGGCTGGTCTTGACTCCTGAGCTCAAGCAATCCACCAGCATAGTCCTCCCAGAGTGCTAGACTTACAGACATGCCCTGCCCATCTCATGGTTTTATTTTTATTTATTTATTTTTTTGCAGTTTTTGACCAGGGCTGGGTTTGAACCCACCACCTCCGGCATATGGGGCCAGTGCCCTACTCCTTTGAGCCACAGGCGTCGCCCCATCATCTCATGGTTTTAAATGCCATCAGTTCTTCAATCACATTCAGATCTAGTTCAGCTCTTAGTTTTTCATGGAGTTGTGATCCAACTGAGCATAATTATGGATAATTATGGGGCATCTTAGATTCAGCAAGCTCTTTCTCCATCCTGTTGTCTCAATTCTAAGTCTTCCTCACCTCAGAAATTGGCACCACCACCCATCCAGTTGCTCAGACTAAAAATTTAGGTGTTTTGATTCAGCTTTGTTTTTTATCTGCCTCCCCGCCAACAAATCCGTTTAAAATAAACCCTGTAGGCTCTAATTCTTAAGATTTCTTCTAGACTCGGTGTGGTGGCTCATGCCTGTATTCTCAGCACCTTGGGAGGCTGAGCCAGATGGATTGCCTGAACTCAAGACCAGCCTGAGCAAAAGTGAGGTGCTGTCTCTAAAAGTAGCCAGGTGTTGTAGCAGGTGTCTGTAGTCTTAGCTACTCAGGAGACTGAGGCTAGAGGATCACTTGAACCCAAGAGTTTGAGGTTGCTATGAGCTATGACACCACCATATTCTACAGTGCGACAAAGTGAGACTCTGTCTAAAAAAAAAAAAAAAAAAAAAAAGTCTCTTCTGAGAACCCAGTCACATTTCTCCATCTCTGTTGCCCCAACTACTACCCTGGCAACCTGTTACTTGTAGTACTGCAGCCACCCTGGACCTGTTCCCCCTGTGTCTGATGTAGCCCCTACACAACCATCCTAAAGGGTAAAGCCAGTGGTGAATTGTTGCAAGGGGAGAAAACCAAATTCCTTAAAATACCTAAACAGATCTGCATGATCTGGTCCTTGCTTCTTCCTCAATTCCCTCCACCCTTTACTATTCTCCAACCACCCTGGTCTTTCTGTGTCCCCCAAATATCAGGTGCCTTCTGGTCTCAGGTTCCTTTTCTTAGAGTGGCCTCATCCTACATTTTGGCTGCTTCCTTCTCATCCTTCAGGTTTAAACTTATATCTCACCTCTTAAGAAAGAACTCATATGTTTTCTCCAATAATTTCTAGAATCTGAAATAATCATATTTTTATGTTAATCTTGAAGGAAGCCATTCAGTCTTGTTCACTACTCAGTTTCCAGTGCCCAAGACAATACCAGGGCCATAGTGGTATTTATCAACCAACACATCACTCTTCAAAAGGAGTGGTGGGGGTTTTTTTTGTTTGTTTTGTTTTTTTGTTTTTTGGCTGGGGCTGGGTTTGAACCCACCACCTCCGGTATATGGGGTCGTACATGGGGCCGGCACCCTACTCCTTTGAGCCACTGGTGCCGGCCATTTTTTTTTCCTTTTTTTTTTGTATTGTTTTGTTTTGTTTTTTGCTGAAATAATCACCCTTTAATAGCTTAATCTAAAACCTTCATAGCCTGTATTAAAAGGGGATTATTAGTATCCAACTCCTTTATTCAGATTAGAAACAAATATCTGTTCGTGTGGGTGTGTTTCAACCTTCTTCCCCTCACTATTTCCATTCCTCTTACCTTTCCCCATCCTTCATCATTGTAAGACCAGATTGGCTGGAATAGTACTTTGCTGGTTAATGCTCAGCCAAATATTAATCCTGGACTGCCACCTACTGGCCAATAACCGTCATAGCATGACCTAAATGGACTTCCAACTTGGATTTTCTCTGGAAACTCCATTTTCAGATTTCTGTTAATGGGGAAGGGTTTCCTTAGATCATCAAAACAAATACTCAAATGGGTTGATCACCATATCCTGATCATCTTTCTAAGGTGCCTTCTAGTTTTAGGATTCAAAGACTCTATTTCACCCAGTTTGTTCCTTATTATGCAAGAGGTAAAGCTAGACTATGCAATAAATCTCTTTTTAAATATTTTTTGATACATACAAATTATATATGTTTATAGTGTGAAATTTGATGTTTTGATGTATAAATACACTTTGAAATAATGAAAACAAGCTGTTCAACATATCTATATCTTCACATACTTAATGTTCTTTGGTGGTAAGAATATTTAAAATCTACTGTCTTGGCAATCTTCAGGTATCCAAAAGACTACTGTTAACCATAGCTACCACAATGCACAATAGGCTATTTTAATCGATTATTTAAACACTGAAACATGGGGTCTGGGACATTAAGCATTCATGTTAATTGAATATATTAGTGAATGAATAAATCAAACCATGAAACTCCTTAAAACTATTCCTAGAATTTGTTTCTGATTCCTTGGAAAATCCTTTAAAACCTGTTGGGTTTGACTCCCCATTCTGCCACTTTCTTCAAAAGCTGTTGGTTTGACTCTCAGGGTTATTAGAATTCCAGTTCTACCACTTTCTAATGGTGTGGCCTTGCTCAAGTTACTTAATCTCTCTATGCCTCAGTTTTCTCATCTGTAAAATGAGGGTAATAATGATATTATTATTTACTTTATGGGATTATTAGGAGAATTAAATCAGTTAACATGTACAAAGTGTTTTTGAAAAGTGCCTGGAACACACCTGTAGTAAAAGTTTGATAAATTTAAGCTATTTGTTATTCTTGTGATTACTATTGCTAACATCACTTATCTAATCTCATTAAGATGATTAGATAAGGAGCAGCCTCCAGACAGCATTGAGGCCTTGCTCCCGGCTGCCTCGGAGACAAGTGTGGACACCACCGTACGTCCCATACTCAGCCTCCACCAGAGGGGAGGTTCCTCCAGAGAACTGTGTCTAGTGCAAAAGCCACAACTATCCGGTTTGCCCAAACTCTCTGTAGTCATTTTGTTCCACTAATCTAAGGTAAAGTTCCCCCCCAGTTAAAATGTTAAAAGGGAAGGGGTGATAACCAGGATCCATCTTTCAACCTCATTTTGGGCTCACTTTGAGATCAATTTCATTCATTCATTCAGCAAACATGTATTAAGTTCCCAATATCCTATTCACTCAGTGTGGGATTTTTTTTTTAATTTTTAACAGAGTCCCACTCTGTCACCCTGGGTAGAGTGTCCTGGTGTCATCATAGCTTACAGCACCTCAAATTGTTCTGTTTTGTTTTGTTTTGTTTTAGAGACAGAGTCTCACTTTGTCACCCTGGGTAGAGTGCTGTGGCATCGCATCTCACAGCAACCTCCAAGTCTTGGGCTTAGGTGATTCTCTTCCCTCAGCCTCCCAAGTAGCTGAGACTACAGGCGCCCACCACAACGCCCGGCTATTTTTTGTTGCAGTTTGGCCGGGGCTGAGTTTGAACCTGCCACCCTCAGTATATGGGGCCAGCGCCCTACTCACTGAGCCACAGGCGCTGCCCAGCACCTCAAATTCTTGAGCTCAAGAGATCCTCTTGCCTCAGCCTTCTCAGTAGCTGGGATGACTGGCATGGGCCACGATGCCTGCCTAGCTCTTCTATTTTTTTCAGTGAAGACAAGTTCTCACTCTTGCTGGTCTCAAACTCCTAAGCTCAAGCAATCCACTTGCCTTGGCCTCACAGAGTGCTAGGGTTACAGGGGTGAGCCACCATACCCAGCTAGTGGTCTGGGATTCTGACACTGGCCAGAAGACAGAGGATCTATTGAATCAGGAGAGGGATCAACACATCAGTGTCCAATCCGGGCCACACCTCCCAATACTCAGAATCATGACTGGATTCACCCTTAACTAGGTCAAATGGATTGGGGTGAGAGTTGGTAGGAAAGAAAATGGAAATAGAGAAATTTTTATTTATCTGAGTTCTGAGGACAGGAAATAAACTGCAAATAAATGTGTGTTAAATAAGTTGACAAGCCAATGAATAATAGATCTAAATGATTCATGCTCTCCTGTCTTTCTCAACACATTCCCTCCTCACCCCTACCACCTCCTTGGGTATTAAGACAATCATGGGATTTCCCCCCTTTTTTCTGATAGATAAAAGTAGTCACTCATAACCTCTAAAAATTATTTTCCCCTGTCCCTCAAGAAGCTCTCTCTTTGCTTCTTCCACTTTCCCGCCAGACACTGAGGGTAGTCTCCAAAGGCCTCTTGCTTGTGCATCTTGCCCTGCAGCCATGGGCTGGCCTGCCCTGTGGCTGTGGGTCAGAGGCTCCTGGGACTGCCCCCTTCCCTCAGGGCTAGGGACTCAGCCCATTGGAGGAGCCAGGGAGCCCAGCCATGAAGAGGCCCCAAGAAATAGGTGAGTGTCAACATGATCTCGACATTCCTGTCAATTTAATTTTATGACATGATCCTCTTCTTTTCCTAGATGTGCCCACAATGAATTAAGATCAGTTCCTTTTTATGAAGACGTTCGTCTAACAATTGGAAGCCATCCAGGTTGTCCAAGGCTGTGCTGAGAGGCAACCCTGTTTTGTTGGCTCTTTGGTGGAACAGAAGTCTGCCCACTGGATGTCTGTGGAAGGCCTTGATGTGAAGGCTGCCCCTTCAGTGCACTTCAGGCTTCTCCGAAAAGCAGCTAGGACAGCCCCAGAGGCAGCCTGGGTTGCCTGCCCTCAGCCCCTGACTGTGTCACACACAGCCCAAGCCTCCATCTCTTCTCCCCCACCCCACACCCAGAAGAACCTCCTTTTCTCTCTCTCCCTCAAGAGAAAGCAACAACTTCTTTCTCTTTCTCCAGGGGGATTCCTTCAGATTCTCCTCTTTCCCCCTCAATCCCTCAGGGAGTTGCTGATCTGAATGAATTCACCTTCCTCAGCAGTCCAGTCCAAACTGGCCCATTCTGGTTAAAAAAAAAAAAAAAAAAAAAAAAAAGGCAGCCATTTGCTCTTTCCCCTGGGCTCCTGAGATAGTCTGATATTCAGCCGTCGCCTCTCTTGCATACAGGACATTCCCAGAATGAACACTGGGTGGCTGAGGGTGGGCCCTCAGCCTGACCTTCAGCCCCTAAATCACTCTGAGGCCTTTAGCCCTGTCTCTGCTGCAACCTCAAAGCTCTAATATTTAACAGCCATGTTACCCTTGCCAGCACACCTTCCTTCAGCCAACTTCTGACCTAAACCACAAACGGGCTTGCCTCTCATGGACTAAACCTGAGGAAATGTACTGAACCTTCTGATGAAAATTAGCTAAATAAATATATCAAGTATAAGTAACTAGGCTGAAATATCTAAGCATGTCTTGATAGGCATATTTGAGGGCCCTTTGGAGAGAATGTCTTTCTGAAGCCTTACCTGACTGTGGCAGAGCATCAATAAAGGCAAAAAAGTGCTTCTCTAAATCTTCCACGTCCGCGAATGGTCTCTGGGACCAAACGGCAGCTGCAATAAGAGGACATCGCTCAATGATGTTCCCAAACACATCCACGAATTCTCCAAAGTCCATGGAGTTGACCTTCTCAATGTCCATTGCTTGTGTTGAGCTGCAGGCAGCAGGACGTCCTGCTTCCCGCTCCCAGAGTGAGTGACACCAACTCTGCTCACTGGTTATATTTGCTGAATACACGAGCTTGCTTTTTATGCAACACCGCCTTAGCGTGTTTTAAATGTCCCTGGGAGAAGCAGGTCCAGAGTACTTGTGTAATGAACAAACACAGGCTTAAGGTTCTAATCCAAGGAGCAGAGATTGCTGCAAGGTCAACATTTCTAACCAAACTGTCCCCGTAGTCAAAACTAGCCAGAGCCATACTTCAGCCTTAGCCTTTCAGCCAGATGTACTTTTGGTGTCATTAGCATTTTTGTTGTTGTTGTTGTTGTTATTGTTGCAGTTTGGCCAGGGCAGGCTTGAACCTGCCACCCTCAGTATATGGGGCTGGCGCCTTACCCACTGAGACACAGGCACCGCCCATCATTAGCATTTTAATATCATTGATTTTCCAGGTTAGTTTTCCCTGATAATTCAGACAGTTCACAGGCCATCCCATTTGGAACTTGATTTCTTATTTTTCTCCTGGCCAAATAAATGCTCTTTAAACAGGGTGATCCATTCTCTAGTCTCTCCAATATCATTATAAGTGTCTGGAACATATCTGTCCTCATCTGAAACCATCTTGCTATTGTATTTATTTACTTTCATGTCCTGGAATCAGTCAACTCTCAGCCTTGACTGGTTCCAGGAACCTAGAGACAGTGTGTCTTGTTGCCTCTGTATCCTGGGTGTCTAGAACCTGCCATGGCAGGCATGCAAGTACCATAAGGGATGAATTATTTTGCCAATTGACCACATAGATTAGATTTCACAAGATAATGTCTCTCATGTATACAAAAACAAAAATAATGTGCCAGGTGGCCAGGCACAGTGGCTCGTGCCTGTAATCCTAACACTCTGGGAGGCTGAGGTGGGTGGATCCCTTGAGTTCAGGCATTTGAGACCAGCCAGAGCAAGAGTCAGACCAGGTCTCTACTAAAAAATAGAAAAACTAGGCAGGCGTTCTCACGGATGCCTGAATCCCAGCTACTTGGGAGGCCGAGGCAAAGGGATCTCACACACCCAGGAGTTTGAGGTTGCTGTGAGCTGTGATGCCAGGGCACTCTACCCAGGGTGACAGAGTGAGACTCTGTCTCAAAATTAAGTAAATAAATAAATAGTTGCAAGGTAAAGTCTAAGAAGGGTCAGAGTTTACAAATAAAGACATCACTACTATTTCCCCTTAGAATTAGATATGAAAATGTATTTTCAAAAGTTGTACCAGTTACACATTTGCTTCCATTTGAATCAAAATTCCTTGAGAGAGCAATAGCGTGAGGATTAATAAAGCAGTCACATTTGCCCATATGGTCTGTGAGAGGCAGGTGACGACAGTGCCCATGTGGTCTTTCAGTAGCCATAGGCTTTGCCCTAACTGTGCCTGTAAGCCTTTCCCCAGTGGGGTGTCCCCTTGACTGTCTGGGCCATTGGGTCATGAATGACCAACAATGACCTCATCCCTTAGAAAGAAGTCGATAAAATTTGCTTTTCAAAGGGTACCAGAAGTTCCACTATTAGCCTTGTCTTCAAATATGAAGGAAGAATGGGTTAATATTTATATATCATATACTTATGTATGTATAAAAAAATGTGGAGCTGCTAGTGGGTATGGAGTTTCCAGCAATACAGCAGAGCAGAGAGAGCTTGAGCTCAGGAGCCAGACTCCCCGGGGTTCTAATCTGCCTGATATGTGGCAAGTTATTGAAGTTTTCTAGTTATTGAAGTTTTCAGTTTCTTCCTCTATAAAATGGGGACAATAACAGTGTTTGCTTCATGGGAGTTTTGCAAAGGTAAAGTGAATTAATATACTACAGTGCTCAAAACCATTCCTGTCACATAGCACTACATAGGCGCTGGCTAACGTAACATAGAATTTCTTTTTCTTCTGTCTCCAGAGTCACATCCCCTTTTCCTTGTCCAGGTTTTGCCACAAACATAGCTCAACAGCCCAACATGCATTTCTTCCCCTTCCCCCTCACTGCCTTCCTCAGACTCAGTTAATTTGAGAGCTGACCTGTGCGGCCTCCACAGTGTCAAAAGACCAGAAAAGGGGCTTGGTCACTCCTGCCCTCTCCTTCTCCGCTTTACAGGCATCTGGTCTCAGGGGCTGCTGAGAGCAGGGAAGGAAGGCTGAGCAGTGCTGAGGAAGAAGGGGCCCTGGCTCCCCTGCTGTCTGTGCCTCTGGCAGCCCTTCCCCCATTTCTGTCCCCACCACTTTCTATGCCTCTGCACACTGAGGATCTCCCTGGGGCGCAGAGCTCCTGCTGCAGACTGGGGCTTGGGGTTCTTGGTTTCTCTGCAGCAGGAAAGAGACATGAATTTGCAAGTTAAAACCCTATTGGCTCAAGGAAATACTGATGCGCTTGGTGGGAAGGGCCTCAACTCTGATGTCACTGTGCTGCTAGTGCATTGAGTTACATAAGCTATTCTCCACCAGACAGGAAACATAACCTCCTTTTATTTTGTTATAGTTACTGCATATTGTGGAACTCTAAATGAACGTTTAAACTCAAAAAGTTAAGGAATCAAATAGTTAAGCATATAGAAGTAACACTGACAAAAGACAAATTATTAATATGGAACTCAACATCCCAGGAATTCTGGGCTTCACTTTCTCTGTTTGACTTTCTCTCTCTCTCTCTTTTTTTTTTTTTTTTTGAGACAGAGTTTCATTATGTCACCCTGAGTAGAGTGCTGTGGCGTCACAGCTCAGAGCAACCTCAAACACTTGGGCTTAAGCGAGTCTCTTGCCTCAGCCTCCCAAGTAGCTGGGACTACAGGTGCCCACCACAATGCCAGGTTATTTTGTTGTTGTTGTTGCACTTGTCATTGTTTAGCAGGCCAAGGCTGGGTTCAAACCCACCAGCCCTGGTGTATGTGGCCGGCACCCTAACCACTGAGCTACGGGCACCGAGGCATGTTTAATTTTTTCATCAGTGAAATCAATCAAGGAAAGAATTGTAGAAAAAACTGAAGCACTTTTCTTCTAAGCAGAAAACTAACTTAATGGAATTGTATACTACAAATAGGTGAATTGCATGTTATGTGAACTATATATCAATAAAGAAGGTATTTTCATTAAAGCTAACTTATATACAGATGTTATCTCATAATTTTTTCTTTTCTTTTCTTTTTTTTTTTTTTTTGAGAGTTTCACTCAGTCACCCTGAATAGAGTGCCATGGTGTCACGGCTCATAGCAACCTCAAACTCTTGGGGTCTAGCGGTTCTCTTGTCTCAGACTCTCCAGTAGCTGGGACTACACATTCCCACCACTATGTCCAGCTAGTTATTCTATTTTTTTTTAGTAGAGACAGGGGTATCTTGCTTTGCTCAGGCTGGTCTTGAGCTCCCGACCTCAAGCAATCCACCCTCCTTGACCTCCCAGAGGGCCAAAATTATAGGAGTGAGTCACCGCACCCAGCCCTAACTTTTCTTTAACCATACAATTTATGATTTTTCTGTTTTGGTTGCTGAATGCATTACATTTAACTTTATTGTAATTTTTCTTTTACAATACACTGGTTTAGCAGCACATAAATTTCTTACTATGCATAGTCAAATTTTTATGTATTTCCTTTTTTTTAGAGACAAGGGTCTCTCACTGTAATCTAAGCTAGAGTGCAGTGGCACTGTCATAGCTCTCTGCAGCCTTGAACTTCTGCACTCAAACAATCTATCCGCCTCAGCTGCCCAAGTTGCTGGGATTATAAGTGTGAGCCACCAGCTATTTCATTTTTCAGTTTGAAACATTTCATGCATCTGTTCTCTTCAACCACATTCATTTATCTTTTGTGATTGGAGCTTATGAAGAAGTATCTTCTTGATGAGGTACCAGAAAGACAAATCACTTTCTAACATATACATGTTTAATTTGAGGCAAACTGGGAGTTGGAACTCATTTAAACTTGCTGTTTCCAGACCTGTTTCACTGACTGAGGGCTGAGCAAGATGATGCAAGAGGCTCCCCCGACACCTGCAGTGTCCAACGTGCTCATAGGAGGTGGGCAGTGTGGGAGCCAGGCCAGGCCTCCCACTTACTAGCTCTGTGTATAGGTGACTTAATCTTCTTATGCTTAGATTTCACCATCTGTTAAGCTGCCACAAAGCAAGCTCTACTTTACAATTTTTTTTTTTTTTTTTTTTTTCAGTTTTTGGCCAGTGCCGGGTTTGAACCCACCAACTTCGGCATATGGGGCCAGCGCCCTACCCCTTTGAGCCACAGGCGCCGCCCCTACTTTACAATTTATTAAATGGGATAATCCATATGAAACCTTTCTCCCAGCTCTGGAATACATTATGTTATCAATAAATGATATTATATTTCACCCATAACTCAGTGGTTAGGGCACTGGCCACATGCACCAGGGCTGGTGGGTTCAAAGCTGACCTGGGTCTGCTAGAAACAACAATGACAACAATAATAAAAAATAGCCAGGTGTTGTGGTGGGCGCCGATAGTCCCAGCTACTTGGGAGGCTGAGATAAGAGAATCGCTTAAGCCCAGGAGTTTGAGGTTGTTATGAGCTGTGATACCACAGCACTCTACTGAGGGTGACAAAGTGAAACTTTGTCTCAAAAAAAAAAAAAAAAAATGATATCATAGGCCGGGCCCAGTGGTTCATACCTGTAATCCTAGCACTCTGGAAGGCTGAGGTGGGTGGATCCTTTGAGCTCAGGTGTTCAAGACCAGACTGAGCAAGAGCAAGACCCCATCTCTACTAAAAAGTAAAATAGAAAAACTGGCCAGGTATCATGGTAGACACTGTAGCTCCAGCTACTGGGAAAACTGAGGCAGGAAGGTTGCCTGAGACCAAGAGATTGAGGTTGCTATGAGCTATGATGATGCTACAGCGCTCTACCCAGGGTGACAGAGTAAGACTGTTTCAAAAAAAAAAAAAATGTCATTATAATGAAAGAATTCATCAAAGTGAACCTTGCAGACATTATACAAGGTGAAATAAGCCAGTCACAAAAAGACAAATACTAGATGAGTTCACTTATATGAGATACCTAGAGTAGTCAGATTTATAGGGATAGAAAGTAAAATGGGGTATCCAGGAGCTGGTGGGAATGAGGAATGGGAAGTCATTCTTAATGGGTACAAAGTTTCAGTTTGGAAAGGTGGAAAAATTGTGGAGATGGATGGTGGGGATGGTTGCATAATGATATGAATGTACCTAACATCACTGAACTGCTCACTTAAAAATGGTTAATTTAACCTTCTTAACACAGGGAAAAATGATTGAGATGGAGATTTTTATGTTATGTTTATTTTGCCACAAAATAAATTATCTAAGCCCTTTATGCCTCATTAAGATAATTTAGAATTTAATTCCTGTTGGACTCCATGGGAGCTAAAAATATGTATATTTTCATAGGTTATAACTCTCCTTATTTTTCACTTTTGTTGTTGATGGTGATTCTAGCATAGACAGAATTGATTGTAAGTACTGATATATCATTTATTTCTGACAAAAATAATAATGGGAGTGGCAGAGTGATTTAGCTGAATCTGTTACTGAGGAACTCTTTCCCCAAAAGCCAACAATAGAGAAAGAAGAGAAGATCAGGAAGAAACACACAAGGTTGTGAGGGGGGGCCTGAACTGCTGTAGGAGGTTGCCCAGGACATGATCCTACTGCAGGCCAGACCCTGTGGGAGCTTTTCTTAGTCTTAAAAATCTCTAGGAGCAGGAAATAGGCTCTTTGTTTTCAGTATGGGAAGCCAGGCCAGGATTCAACAACTCTAAGAATGGAAGGTATTCCAAGAAGACTAAGTTGAATGCACTGTAGAATGCACTGTAGTAAATAGAGTAGTAAAAACCAGGTCCCATAAAAAGATCTGACATTCAGCTGCCCAGTTAGTGCTGGGGAGGAATGTAATAAATGAGGTGCATAAAAAGCACACTCATTACCATAGTCAAGAAACAGCTGATAAAAAGCAAACATTGAGATTTGAAGGGAGATGTAGACAGCAGCACAACAATAGTAGTCAATTTCAACATCTGACAGACCATCAAGACACAAAAATCAACAAAGAAACATTGAACTTGGACTACACAAAATGGACCTGACAGGCATATATAGAACGTTCCACCCAACAAGAGCAGCCTACACATTCTTGTTAAGTGTGCACAGAACATTCTCAAGGATAGATCATATATTGGGCCACAAAATAAGTCTTAACAAATTTAAGAAGGTGAAATCATCTCAAGTATCTTTTTTGACCACAATATGGTATCAAACTAGAAATCAATAACAGAAGGAATCATGGAAAACTAATGAATGTGTGGAAATTAAACAATATGCTCTTAACCACTGGGTTAAAGAAAAAATTAAGAGAAAATTTTTAAATAATAGTTGAAACAAATGAAAACAAATACATCAAAACTTATGGGATATAGTAAAAGCAGTTCTAAGAGGGAAATCTATAGCAATAAACATTTACAACAAAAAAAGAAGAACATTCCTAAATGAACAATCAAATGTTATACTTCAAGGAACTAGAAAAAAAAAATAAAATAAAAATAAAAGAACAAACTAAGCATGAAGTTAGCAGAAGGAAGCTCAGAAGAGAAACAAATGAAATAGAGACTAGGAAAAATCAGCAAGACTATGACTTTTTTTTTTTTTTTTTAAAGCTAAACAAAATTGACAAATGCTTAGCTATAAGACAAAAAAGAGAAAACTCAAACAAATAAAATCAGCAATGAAAGAAGAAAGATTACAACTGATAACACAGAAATATAAAGGATCATAAGAGACTACTATGAACAATTACATGCCAACAAATTGGAAAACCTAAAAGAAGTGGGTAAATTCTTAGAAACATATAATCTACCAAGACAAAATCATGAAGAAACTGGAAACCTGAACAGACCAACAACAAATGAGGAGACTGAATCACTAATGAAAAGTTTCCCATTTAAAAAAAGCCCAGGATCTAATGACTTCATGGCTGAATTCTACCAAACATTTAAAGAAAAACTAATTTCACTCGTTCTCAAACTCTTCCAAAAAATAGAAGAGGAGGGAATAATTATAAACTCCTTTTATGAGACCAGCATTACCCTAATTTCTTATCATGATAAGACACGATAAGAAAGCCATGGGCTGAAGAATTCTGGAAAGATGGCTGACTGGTAGCAACCCTCAGCAGAGGAAGAAAAACTGGATGGTATCAGACTCTATGAAAACAAAGGTGGAGAGCTGAGCCAAGAAAGAAGTTTGGCAAGCTGTGACTCCAAGCAAGAGCATTCAAGAAAACAAATTACAGGTACAAAGCCTATCCACTAGAGGACAGGAGACCCGTCCCCCAAGCAAGAGGCCTGCCTCAGGTGATCTTGCGAATGAGAAGGGTACAAATGACCTCTCATTTTACCTTGCTGGAGAGAGCCACTAAACTCCAGGTCTCCTCCAGGGAGGTACCACTTAGGAACCTAGACACCACCCTGCCAGGCATAAAATTGAACAGATTATTATCCCCCACAAGTCCAAACTACCAGTCCACCCTTCACCCTTGCATGGCAGTCTTGCATGCCCCCTGCAGAGCACAAACTGTTTGGTCTTGTCCTGAGAGATCTGGGCATAGTGTGGACCACCAACCATCAGGACAGAATCTGTGACTAATGGGGAGGAAAGATGGTGTGGAAAGAAAGGGGCTCTCTGTAGGAGGAGGAGCAGTCCCTTGGTTATGACTTTGCCTAGCCAGTGTGGTGTCGATCTTCAGTTGGGGCTGTGTCTGGTGGGACATGGTGCAGAACCCCCAGCTCTGACAGCATTCACAATGGGAGAATTGTTGCCCTGTGTGGACTGAGTTCGGCAGACAGGGCTGGTCCCCAGCCCCTACAGGGCCTGCAAGCAGAGGCTTGCTGGTTGTGGACTGAGACCTGAGAGCAAGGGTGTGGTCCCCTGATTCCAACAGAACCCTCAAGTAGTGGCTTGCTGGTGTAAACCAAGACCTGAGGGCTAGGGCATGGTCCCCTGTCTCCAGCAGGGCTGGTGAGCAGAGGTTTACTGGGTGAGGACTGAGACCTGTGGGTGGGGTGCAGTGACTCTAACAGTGTCAATGAACAGAGGCTTGCCAGGCAGTGGACAGAGACTGGCGTAGTCCCCTGACTCCAGTTGGTCTGGCAAGCAGAGGCTAGCTGGGTGTGGACTGAGACCAGTGGGCAGGGGTGTGGCCCCTGGCTCCAACTGGGCCTGTGAGCAGAGAAGCAGACAACAGTATGGATTGAGTCTGGTGGGCGGGAGTGTGGATCCCTGGCTCCAGTTGTGCTGTTGGAGACCCTTGAACCCCTTTCAGTTGAGCACTGTCATAGCACTGCCTATGACAATTTAATTGGAACCTGTGTCTGGGGCTATCCACTTGGGGACATTCTGAGGTTGACCTTCTGTAGCAGAAAAGAACTGAAGGGTGGGGTCTGGGTGCCGCAGCTATTTGTATCTCTTCACAGTTGAGATTTAAACCTAATACTGTGGCTTCTTGGTTGAGGGTAGAGGTTGGCTGATATCAAAACACAGCCAGTTTGTGCTATCTCACCAAGTAGGTCCTCAGAGTCTCTGGCCAAAACTCTGAAAGGGGCCTTTGTAAGGTTGTAGGAGATAAGCTACAATTACAAAGCCTAGCATTTTGGTAAGGGGCTATCTCTACTACCTGGGAACCCCAATTCAAGATCATCCTACCAGTTCTAATAACCAAATGTGGAAAATAAACATGGTATGGATCCAACAGAAGAACTCTGGCAACATGAATAACCAGAATAGATCAAACCCCCACAGAAAAGACAAAGATGATACAACCGAAGATGCCATGCATAGATAAATGGTAGCAATGTCAGAAATCAAATTCAGAATATGGATTGCAAATAAGATAAATAGAATGAAAGAAAAGATAGAAATTGAATTCCAAAGAGTAGTTTTAAAGTTGCGGCAAGAAATTAATGAATTCAGGCTCAGCACCTGTAGCTCAAGCAGCTAGGGCACCAGCCACATACACCAGAGCTGGCAGGTTCAAATCCAGCCCCAGCCTGCCAAACAACAATGGCAACTGCAACAAAAAATAGCTGGGCATTGTGGCAGGTGCCTGTAGTCCCAGCTACTTGCGAGGCTGAGGCAAGAGAATCACTTAAGCCCGAGAGTTTGAGGTTGCTGTGAGTTGTGATGCCACGGCACTCAACCCAGGGTGACAGCTTTATACTCTTTCTAAAAAAAAAAAAAAAAGAAAGAAAGAAAGAAAAGAGAAAAGAAGGAAAGAAAGAAAAGAACTTAGTGAACTCAAAGCCCAACTCACCAAAGATATGAACATAATGAGAAAAGAGATAGCAGAGCTCAAGGAAATAAAAAAGTTAGTTGAGGAACTCAAAAATACAGTAGAATCCCTCAGTAATAGAGTTCACCAGACAGAAGAAAGATCTTTGAAACTGTAGACAAAGCTTTTGAACATTCCCAAACACTCAAAGAGGCAGACAAATGGAGAGCAAAAACTGATCTTTCCCTGAGAGAGTTGGGAGATCACTCTAAAAGATCAAACATTTGTCTCATAGAAATTTCCAAAGGAGAAGAGGTACAGATGCTCTACTCCAAGAGATTCTGGAGAAGAATTTCCTAAGCATTGCAAGGGATACAGAATTTCAGACAGCAGACAGTTTCAGAACCCTAACAAGACTCAATCCAAATAAAGCATCTTCTAGACACATTGTGATCAACTTTGCCAAAGTTAAGACAAAGGAGAAAATTCTGCAAGCAGCCAGACATAAGTAAAGCTTCACCTACAAAGGCCAAAGTATCAGAATGACTGCAGATCTCTCAGCCAAAACATTTCAAGCCAGAAGAAGATGGTCGTCACCCTTCAGTCTCCTAAAATAAAACAACTTCCAGCCCAGGATCCTGTATCCATCTAAACTGAGTTTCATTTGTGATGGAGAAATCAAATACTTTTTTTTTTTTTTTTTTTGGTAGAGATAGAGTCTCACTTTATCGTCATTGGTAGAGTGCTATGGTGCCACACAGCTCACAGCAACCTCCAACTCCTGGGCCTAGGCAATTCTCTTGCCTCAGCCTCCCAAGTAGCTGGGACCACAGGCACCTGCCACATTGCCTGACTATTTTTTTATTGCAGTTTGGCCAGGGCTGGGTTTGAACCCACCACCCTCAGTTTATGGGGCTGGGACCCTACCCACTGAGCCACAGGTGCCCACCACAAGGCCTAGCTATTTTGTTGCAAATTGGCCAGAGCTGGGTTTGAACCCACCACCCTCAGTATATGGTGCCAGTGCCCTACCCACTGAGTCACAGGCACCTCCCAGAAATCAAATAATTTAATGACACAGACATGTTGAAGAAATTTGCCATAACCAAACCAGCTGTCCAGGATATTCTCAGACCCATCCTCCACAATGACCAGCGCAATGCTCTACCTCCAAAGTAAACTCACCTAGAAATTTTTGAACAAAACCCAACTTCCACAGTGGTGAAAGGATTAAAGATGTTCACTGGATATCTGAAAATTATGACACCCAAGACACAACCAGGCTTATCAATTCTCTCAGTTAATGTGAATGATTTAAATTGTCCTCTAAAGTGGCACAGGCTGGCTGACTGGATACATAAACTCAGACCAGATATCTGCTGTATACAAGAATCTCACCTTACCTTAAAGAATAAAAATAGACTTAGGGTGAAGGGATGCAATTGTATAATACAGGCAAATGGAAACCAGAAAAAAGCAGGGGTTGCAATTTTAGTAGTAGGTACAATTGGCTTTAAACCAACAAAGATAAAGAAAGATAAGGAAGGTCACTACATATTTTTCAAGGAAACACCCAACATGAAGAGATTTTGATAATTAACATTTATGTACCCTACCTAAATGCTCCTCAATTCATAAAGCAGATCCTAATGGATATGAACAATTTGATATCTT
This sequence comes from Loris lydekkerianus, assembly GCA_963574355.1. Taxonomy (NCBI): domain Eukaryota; kingdom Metazoa; phylum Chordata; class Mammalia; order Primates; family Lorisidae; genus Loris; species Loris lydekkerianus. The sequence continues at coordinate 3,009 of CAUYPK010013538.1, read as the reverse complement.
CCTGCACTATACAAGTTGGAGATTTTAACACCTCTTGACAGTTTTGGATAGATCTTTCAAGAAGAAACTGAACAAAGAAACATTAGACTTAAACCTGACTCTAGAACAAATGGACTTTACAGACCTCTACAGAACATTTCACCCTAATAAAACTGAATATACATTCTTCTCATCAATCCATGGGTCATCCTCCAAAATAGATCATATCCTAGGACACAGCTATAACCTCAGCAAATTTAAAAGTATAGAAATTATTCCTTGTATCGTCTCAGACCACCATGGAATAAAAGTTGAACTCAACAGCAACAGGAACCCTCATACTCAAACAAAGCATGGAAACGAAATAAATTCAGGCTGATGATAGCTGGGTCAAAGATGAGATTAAGAAGGAAATGACCAAATTTTTTGAACAAAATGATAACAAAGACACAAATTATCAAAACCTGTGGGATACTGCAAAGGCAGTCCTAAGAAGGAAATTTATAGCATTGGAAGCCTTCACCAGGAAAACAGAAAGAGAGGAAGCCAACAACTTAATGCATCATCTCAAGCAACTGGAAAAGGAAGAACTTCTAACCCCAAACCCAGCAGAAGAAAAGAAAGAACCAAAATTAGGGCAGAATTAAATGAAATTGAAGCCAAAAGAATCATTCAGAAGATCAACAAAACAAAAGGTTGGGTTTTTTAAAAAGACTAACAAAATTGATAAACCTTTTGCCAACCTAACCAGAAATAGAAAAGTAAAATCTCTAATATCATCTATCAGAAATGATAAAGGAGAAATAACAACAGACACTACAGAAATTCAAAAAATCCTCAATGACTACTACAAAAATCTCTATTCCCAGAAATATGAAAATCTGAAGGAAATGGACCAATATCCGGAAGCACACCACCTTCCTAGACTCAACCAGAAAGAATTAGGAATCTTGAATAGACCCATATCAATCACTGAAATAGCATCAACAATATGAAATCTCCCAAAAAAGAAAAGTCTGGGACCAGATGGCTTTACATCCGAATTCTATCAAACCTTTCAAGAGGAACTAGTACCTATATTACACAACATTTCCAAAGCATAGAAAAAGAAGAAATACTTCCCAACACATTCTAAGAAGCAAATATCACCCTGATACCCAAACCAGGAAAGGATCCAACAAAGAAAGAAAATTATAGACCAATATCATTAGTGAATATTGATGCAAAAATATTCAATAAGATCATAGCAAACAGAATTCAACAACCCATCAAAAAAATTATACACCATGAACAAGTTGGTTTTACTCCAAGGTTACAAGGTTGGTTCAACATACACAAATCTATAAATATAATACATCACATCAATAAAATAAAAAACAAAGACCATATGATTCTCTCAAATGATGCAGAAAAAGCCTTTGATAATATCCAGCATCCTTCCATCATTAGAACACTTAAGAAAATAAGCATAGAAGGGACATTTTTTAAACTGATGAGGCCATCTATAGCAAAACCACAGCCAATATCATATTGAATGGTATAAAATTGAAAACATTTCCACTCAGATCAGGAACGAGGCAAGAATGCCCACTGTCTCCACTGCTATTCAACATAGTAATGGAAGTCTTAGCCATCACAATCAGGCAAGAGAAGGCAATAAAGTGTATCCAAATAGGGTCAGAGGAGATTAAACTCTCACTCTTCACTGATGATATGATCCCATACCTGGAAAATCCCAGAGACTCAACCTCAAAACTCTTAGACATGATAAAGGAGTACAGCAGTTGTCTCAGGATACAAAATCAATACTTTCAAGTCAGTAGCTTTTATATATGCCAACAATAGTCAAGCTGAAAAAACAGTCAAGGATTCTATTCCTTTTACAACAGTCCCAAAGAAGATGAACTATCTGGGAATTTACCTAATAACCTAATAAAGTCCTAACCTAATAAAGGACGTCCTAACCTAATAAAGTCCTAACCTAATAAAGGACGTGAAATATCTCTATAAAGAGTACTATGAAACTGTGAGAAAATAAATAGCTGAAGATGTTAACAAATGGAAAAACATACCATGCTCATGGCTGGGAAGAATCAACATTGTTAAAATGTCCATACTACCCAAAGCAATCTACAGATTTAATGCAATCCCCATTAAAGCACCATTGTTATACTTTAAAGAACTTGAGAACATAGTACTTTGTTTTATATGGAATCAGAAAAAACCTCGAATAGCAAATACATTACTCAGAAATAAGAACAAATCAGAAGGTATCACATTACCAGACTTCAGGCTATACTATTAGTCTATAGTGATCAAAACAGCCTGGTACTGGCACAAAAACAGAGTGGTAGATTTATGGAACAGAATAGAGAACCAAGAGATGAACCCAGCTACTTATCATCATTTGATCTTTGACAAGTCTATCAAAAATATTCAGTGGGGGAGAGATTCCCTATTTAACAAATGGTGCTGTGTGAACTGGCTGGTGACTTGTAGAAGACTGAAACTGGACCTCTACCTTTCACCAGTAACAAAAAAATTGATTCTCACTGGATAAAAGATTTAAACTTAAGGCATTAAACTGTAAAAATACTATAAGCGAGTACAGGGAAAACACTTGAAGTAATAGGTGTGGGAGAATATTTTATGAGGAGGACCCCCCCGGGCAATTGAAGCAACACCAAAAATACATTACTGGGATCTGATCAAACTAAAAAGATTTTGCACAGTCAAGTGCAGAGTAAGTAAAGCAGACAACCTTCAGAATGGGAGAGGATTTTTGCAGGTTATGCTTCCAACAAAGGTCTGATAACTAGAATCTACAGGGAACTCAAACTAATCAATAAGAAAAGAACAAATAACCCCATTTCTATGTGGGCAAGAGATTTGAACAGAAACTTCTCTGATGAAGACAGACTCATGGTCTACAAACACATGAACAAATGCTCATCATTCTTAATCATCATAGAAATTCTAATCAAAATCACTTTGAGATATCATCTAACTCCAGTAAGATTAGCCTACATT
>CAUYPK010013534.1:0-10115 GCA_963574355.1 Loris lydekkerianus | reverse complement strand
TAGAACTCAAGAAGGACCACAACTATGGAGCACATTGCAAGTACAAGTTGGATCATGTGTAGAACACAAATGTCCTAATGTTATAATTGGGTAAATGAGGTGAAAGCTATATTGATTAGTATGATGTAAGCACTCCAATTTGTACAAATAATCAACACACTGAAATTGGCATAAATGTATTTATGATCTATGTACAAAAGACTTAATGAAAAAAAAAAAAAAAGAACTCAAGTAGGTCTGACTTCCAACCTAGGACCACCCACTGAAATTCCTCTTTTCTCAAAACCCTGCTCCCAAAAAGAAGTGTCATTAGGCATTTATGCCCCAGTGGGAATAAGTTTAAAAGTCTCAGGGACATTTGTACACTAAGCTTCCTTACTAATGACGACATAACTGCAGGATAGTATTTACAGAGTAATGAAGCAGCGACTATTTGCATGGATGGTGCTAGGAGTTTTTCATACATCATATCATGTCTGACCTTCCCCCACCTACCACCATCCAGGCAAGAGGCCGGCCTTATCCCTACAACTTCCCATTACAGAAAAGAGCACACTGAGAGGTAGATGTGGCCTGTCCAAGATCACACACCAAGGGCGTGACAGAGGTGCTGATACAAGTCTGTCTAACTGGAAAGTCCACACTCTCAAACACTAACCCCTGTGGTCTCTGAAGGACAGGGGTGGCTCTCAGGAATGGGGCTGGTGGCGACTCCCTGTTCTCCTCCCCCTTTCTGCCCCCACTTGGCAGTACCCTGGAGCCTCTCAGGGGATCAGACAGGCTACCAACCCACCTGACCACCACTTGCTGCCTTCCCACGGTGCTTCCCACGGTGGTTAAGGCCTTGGATGTTTGGGACCCACAGACCTTCATATTCTGGACGCTCCAGTAAATTTAAGTGCTGCCAAGGGGAGCACGTCAGTCACTCAGTATCATCTCTTCAGGGTTCCAGCGAATGGCACCATGTGGAGGACACAGAAAGGGTGCCTGCCCGCGTGGCAGCCTTTACTGAGGTTCTGCCCCAGGCCCTGCTCTGGTCTCTGTCACTCAGGCACTCAGGCTGGAGGGGTATATGCCACCGGAGTCAGGGCTGTAAGGAGAGATCCTAGAGATGGGGACTGGACCTTGCCCTGGGACGCTGGAGCTGAACCTCGAAGGATGCTGGCACAGGTGGGCACAGGCCTTCTAGGCGGGGGGCTCGTGGTGTTGAGAGCCGGTGTGTGCATGCAGGAAGGCCGGCGAGGGACAAGGCCCAAGGGACACGGCAGGGCAGCGGGGAGCTGCGGAAGACGCAGGGTGGGAAACCAGGTGTCAGCGGCGGAGGGCGCAAGTCCGGGTCGGTGCGTTCATCCGAGCGACGCGGCCAGGCCACCTGGACGCTCTGCGGATGTACCCCGCGCCCGGCCCCACCAGGCCTCTAGCCTGCAGCGCGACGCAGCGCCGGCGACCCTGGGGTCAGACTGCGGTCGCGCGCCGTCCCCGCGGGGATGCGCACCTTCCACCAGCCTCAGACGCCGGCCTCAGACGCCCCGGGTTCGAGTCTTCGCCCTGCCATGACTCCCTGCGTGACCCGGGCCGTCCCTTCCCTCTTTGGGATTCTGTTCTCCCATCCAAGGTCTCTGGGAGCTGGGGCTCAAGGTCCCCGCGTAGCCCCAATCCTATAGGGACACGGCGCGCGGGAGGGGGTAGAAGCCCACCCCTCCTCCGCCGCCCGGAGCGCGGACGCGCACGGGCGCGCTCGCACCTGGCTGCTGCCGAGAGCGAGGTTGGGAGGGCGGCTCCAGGAGGTCCCGCCCATTCCCCGCCCCCTCTCCGCCGAGCCAATCAGAGGGGGCGACAGGCTAAGTGTAGGGCGTCGCGCTGGGGGCGTGGCCTGCGGGGGCAGAGGAGCTAGCCTGGCGGGCGGGCCGGAGGCGGTCGGGCTTCGACTGAGGCGGCGGCGGCTGGGTCTCCGGGACAGCGACGCAGCGCACGGGCGGCCGCGACAGAGCCGGCGAAAGCTCCGCGGCCCGCCGCAGCCGCCGCCTGGCCGCAGTCAAGCCGAAGAGCGCCGCGGCGGGCGCGCGGCCTGTGAGGGCGGCCGGAGCGGCGGGCGCGGCGCGGCACCGAGCGTCCTGTCAGGCGGTCGAGGGCGCCGTGGACCCGCGCCGCGATGATGCCGGTGGGTGCGGGCGGGCGGCGGCGGCGGCGGCGGCTTCCTCAGCAGGCCGCGGGCCAAGCCTCCTTCCTCCAGCGCTCCCCGCCCCCGCGGGCCCGTGAGAGCCGAGCGAGCGGGCGGGCGGGCGGGGAAGGAAGTGGCTGGGCGGGCGCGCCGGGCCGGCGCCCCCTGGGCAGGCAGGTGGGGGCGGCGCCGCTGTCAGCGCGGGCCGGGCAGGGGGCGGCGGGGGCTGCGCGGCTGCAGGTGGGATCGCGCAGGTTGACGTGGAGCCGTGGCCCTTCCCCTGCGTCCGGCGGTGGTCAGCTAGGGGCTGGAGACCCCCGCCTGAAATGTCCCGGGGTCGCGTCGGGAGCCGGCGGTGCTGGCGCCTCGGTGCGTCCTCGCGCCCGCAGCCCGCCGCCCGGGGCTCTGGGCCGGCCTCGCGGTCCGGTTCGGCGCTCCGAGAGCCATCTTAGGCGGGTTCCGGCCGGTGCGCCCCGGGGCCCGGTTCGCGCCCACCAGGTTCGGAAGGCTGAGCAGGGCTCGAGGGTCCGAGCGGTGCCTTTGTCCTGCCCGTGGGATGCTTTTGGCTAGAAGGGCACTGGGCGTGCGATTTGCTGTCCTCCCACCGACCTTTGCTTTATAATCTAAATGGCAGTGGGTGCCGAATGCTGTTATATATTATTTATATATATATATATATAATTTTTTTTTTAAATCGGCTTTTGTGAGGTAAACGTCATGATTTATGAAAAATTGTGGGACTGGCCGTACCCGGTTGAGTGCGTTGGTGTGGAGTGCGCGTACACTGAGTAAAATTCTCGAAAACGTTTGTAGTAAAGTCACAGGCATTTTTTTAATCTACAATTACTACATTGAAAATCACGTTTCTCAGAGACAGTGGAGTCTGCATTTTCTGCTTGAATGCTGTTATTCTGCTATCCTGAACCCAAGGACATTTAGATTAGGTTTTTCCCCCTTGATCTTTCAAGTCATTTCCTGTCTCTTCATAATCTCTTCTCTTTTGAACTGATTCCAACACGTCTTGTTTTCAGACTCTTCTAAGGTTTGACCTAGTTGATCCTTAGATCTTTCTTTAGCTTTAGGCTTGTTGGGTTTCGAAACATTGGGTTCTAAATAAGTGGTTGTGTCATAATGGAAAGAGAATTGGATGGGCATCAGAAGATCTGGGATCAAATATTGGTTCTGCCACGTTTTAGCTATGTGACCTTCAACAAGTCAAGGTCTTTGAACCTAGAATTACCTTTTAAAGTGGGGATAAAAACATACTAGTATCTGAGGGCTTTCCTGAGGATCAAATGATGTGTCCAAAAGAGTGTGTCAAATAGAATGCCATACAAACATTTATTATTGTTAATGTGGCTTTGAATTTTCAATTTCTAATTTTAACCTCTGTAAGATAAAACATTTGAAAACATTCTTTCATTCTCACTGGCTAAATTTTGAAAGGCATTATGGCATTGAGGAATTTTGAAAGCAGTTTTTTATCCTGTAAAGATGATTAATGCATTCATGCTATAGTAACATTGAAAGATATCTGTACAGATTTTGACTCGTTTCATCACTGTATGTTTAATTATAAATACCTTGCCAACAATCTTGGATTAAAATTTACATATGGTTCACTCAAACATTTTATCTCTATTCCACGTTATTTCATGTTATTAGAGTTTGGAGTCTCTACCTTAACAGGTGTCCTTTTCAAGAAGTGTGTTTAGCTGGCAGCTGAGAAATTACTCAGAAAATTCCCAAATCTTTAAATTATTCAAAACAATGAAATACTGTTTTTAAGAAACAAGTCTGTTAACTATTTAAAACACACTACTTTTGTTTTAAAATGGCTTTTGGAAACATGATATTCTTAGTCCCTCTTTTGTGACTTTTTACTTTCCTGTTTCCTTCTTGATCCCTAAAACTACTATTTGTGGGATTGAGTCCTTTATTAACACAGTTGGAGTTGGATGTAAATTTAATAGAAATTTTAAGAACATGCTATTCTTACTTGATAGGATCTTAAATGTAAATAAAGATCTAAATAAATGCATCTAAAATGTAAATAAGAGGCTGGGTGCATGTCTTACGCCTGTAATCCTAGCACTCTGGGAGGACAGAGTGGGTGCCTGAGTTCACAGGTTGGAGACCAGCCTGAGCAAGAGCTAGACTCTGCCTCTTAAAAATAGCTGGGCTTTGTGGTAGGCGCCTGTTGCCCCAGCAACTGGGGAGGCTGAGGCAGTAGAATCGTTTGAGCCCAAGAGTTTACAGTTGCTGTGAGCTACGATGTCATGGTACTCTACTGAGGGTTACAAAGTGAGACTCTGTCTCAAAAAATAAATAAAAATAAAAAATAAATGTAAATAAGATTTTTCTTGGTTTATTGTACATCTGCTGTTTATCATGATGATGAATCATCAAAGGAAGATCGGGTTATATTTTGCTTAGTTTAGCATAGCACTGTCCAATAGAAGTGTAATGCGAGCCACAGATATGATTTTAAATTTTCTACGTGAAACTACATTAAAAAGCAAAAAGTATTAATTTTAGTAATATATTTTTAACTCAGTATATCCAAAATATAGTAGAACCTCTGTAAGTGGTCACCCATGGGACTGATCAACATTCAGAAGTGGTCCACATAGGGACTAGGCCTATTGTACTTATTTATACATGACGTGTGTGTCCGGTCTATGGAAAATTAGGTCACGTTAAGGAGGTGATCAATCTAGGAAGTCAACTATGAAGATTGTACTGTATTATTATTTTAACATGTAATGTGAAAAAAATCACATATTTACTTTTTTTTTTTGGTACTAAATCTTTGAAATTCTGAGTGAATCCAGTGAAATTCACATTTATAGCAAACTTAGGTTCAGACAAGCACATTGTAAGTGCTCAATAGGTACATGTGGTTAGTGGCTGCCATTCTGGGCAACACAGCTGTAGAGTATATTTTATTTATTTGAAAATTGGCAAATAGGGCGCCAGCCCCATATGCCAAGGGTGGCGGGTTCAAATCCGGCCCTGGCCAAACCGCAACAAAAAAATAGCTGGGCGTTTTATTGTAGTCCCAGCTACTTGGGAGGCTGAGGCAAGAGAATCCCCTAAGCCCAGGAGTTGGAGGTTGCTGTGAGCTGTGATGCCACAGCCCTCTACTGAGGGTGATAGAGTGAGATACTGTCTCTAAAAAAAAGAAAAAGAAAAATTGGCAATTAGTGTGTAGTGTTTTGTGGTAACTTTTAATTGATCACATGGTTTAGTACAGCAATCTCTCAGGTATTGGGAATAAATGAGAATATCTGGCCAAATTCTAATCTGAGATAAAGTCATTATAGAAGTCTTGTATTAGCTTTTTATACAAAGCTCCATGATTTTCTAATTTTAAACAAAGTTATATTTTAGAATTTTCCCTTAAGAAAATAATACTGCTTTCTGGTATCTTTAGTCACTCATCTTTTTGTTGATGGTTGATTTTTAAAAAAATATTTTCCCACAAAAAAAAAGGGATCATTTAAAGAATACTCTTTGGTTATTCAGTCCCTAAGATCTGGGCCTGAAAGTATTTAGGCCATGCCCCTACAACTTTGATAGAAATAAGAATTTTAATTAAAATGGAAAGCCTAATTCAGAACATAATAAAGGTGAAAACCACCTTGGTTCAGCATCTTTGTTTTTTGGGGGGTAGAGGGGCGGTCTTCTAGCACTTAACTATGTAAGCATCATTCTTTTTTTTTTTTTTTTTTTTTTTTTTGAGACCTAGTTTCTCTACGTCACTCTCGGTAGAGTGCTATGGCATCACGGCTCACAGCAACCTCAAACTCTTTGGGCTTAAGTGATTCTCCTGCCTTAGCCTCCTAAGCAGCTGGGACTACAGGCACCCGCCACAACACCCGGCTATTTTTTTTTTTTTAGAGACAGAGTCTCACTCTCACTCAGGCTGGTCTCAAATTTGTAAGCTCTGGCGATCCATCTGCCACGGCCTCCCAAGTGCTGGTATTACAGGTGTGAGCCACTGCTCCCAGCTGTCACTAGTAAAACTCTTTGTGCATAGATGAGACATTCACAAGTGTGGGGAATAGGGCTAAGGATACATTTTTTTCTCTTGCAGAAGAATGTCAAGAAGTACTGCTTGAGTCAAGTACTCTATTGCTCTGAAGTATGTTTTATTCATCAGGAAGACACTCTGGTGGTAGTGTTTTGGTGTTGTTAGCAGTGGGACACCTCCATTAGGTACTATGTGGTGTGAGGAACTGATTCTGATTATTTCTATCCTAGGAACTCTTTCAGCATATTCATTGCAGTGTATGAGTTATATTATTTTTTGCTTATTATTTAGCTTTCATTAAACAAATATTCACTTATTTTTAGGTATTCCTTTTCTTACCACTATGTAGAAACATTTTGAGGTACTTTTCTTTTTTTTACAACCATCAGGTATCAGGTAATTGACAAAACATTGAACTGAAATAGGGACCTATTAGTAACTCTGTGACCTTTGGAATTAGTTTCTTTGGGTCTCTTCTCATTTCTAAAAGGGGTTGGATCTGGTGATTTTCAAGTGTTGTAGTTGATCTGGTAATTTATAGCAGATACTTCCATGAAGGCCTGTAATACTCATATATCAAAGGTTGAGGCAACTTGACACTTGTTTTGGCAGCCTTTTAGTTAAACTTCTTTCATTGGCCAAGTATCTTTGTATGATAGGGCAGATAATAAGAGCTCAGTAAATGTTTGCTATTACTGTTAATAATTAAATTACTTGATAAGCTTGAATTTACGGCCAAATTCAGTAAATAAAACACCAAAAACTGGGCAAGATTTTTTACGATTTTTAATTGATATATAATATTTGTACATATTTATGGGGTATGTGTGATATTTTGTTACATTCATAGAGGGGTATTGAGGATAACCATCACCTCCAGCATTTAACATTTTTACATGTTAAGAATATTTTAAAACCTCTCTTTCAGCTATTTTGAAATATACAATGCATTGTTGTAACTGCTGTACCTTTGAACATTAGAACTTATTCCTATGGGATAAGATTTTTTTTAAACTTATTTCTTTAAAAGAAAAATTAAATATATAGTAATGCCACTTAAGATTTCCTTTAGTGTTTTGGACTACCCAAAATTAAAAGGAAAAGCAAAACCTTGATGGTATAAAGATGTGGATATAAAAGCTATTATTATTTTGTTGAACTTAAAAATAGTCCAAATGGGAAAAAAATTAAAGTAGTCTAGATGGATAACTCAGCTAAAGGCTACAATACGTCAATAAGGTTTTGCAGCTATTTAACATCCTACAATTCAATCTGGTAATAGTGAGCACTCAACAAATGATATTTGTTATGTGCTAAGGCACTGATGGTAGGCTTTGTCTTTGTTTTTATGGAGATGAGGTTTAAAGAAACTTGACCAAGGTCTCCCAGGTAGTAAGTGGTAAAACAAGATATGAAAACAAATGGACTCAAAAGCCTTTCTCTCAGCCTTCATGCCAGTCAGTCACTTAGTGGAGTTTTCTGTAGTCAAGGCATTTTGCTAGAAATGCTAGTAAATTAGATTTGACTAAAAATGTTTCCCTTTCTAAGCTTGTCTCAAGTTGACCTTAATATCTAAAAGAATCCCAAGGTGAACATAAATCTTTTTGATAAATAGTGATAGTTTTTTCCACCTTGAGTTTGGGAACAACTCGGTTTTAAATGTAAAGGTGTTAAATGTATCTTCTTCATTCCTTTCTTTGTGTACTACTTTGAACATTCTATGCCAGTGTATATTCTTAATAGTTACTTTAAGAGTTTTAGCAAGATAGGAACTTAAAATATCACTGAGTTAGTGTATTGAAGTTATATAACTTGTCAGCATGCATTTGTGTGTCTATTTGCACAGATGGAGAATAATTTCTTAGCAAAAATATGGTGGGATTTTGGTGCCTTAAAGTACTGTTGTCATAGTTATTTCACAAAGTATGGTTCTAGGGCTAAATGGAGAAAGGGTGGTAATCAAGTTCTATTGTGACACTTTCTTGGCTTGATTACTTTGCTTTATTTTACTACAAAGATAGCTGTATGACTGTTCATACTGATTGGTAAGTAAAAGCTATTACTGGCTTTTGTGAAATAAAAATCTTTGGTGACATCATATAGAACAATAAAAGACTGGAAAAATGAAGTAGTTTTCATTTAAATTAATAAATGGCCTTGAAATATTAGTGTAAAGTCCAGTACAGGATCTTGTTAGTGGCATTGTTGGTATGTTTAGTGAAAATGTTAACTACAATTTTGACAGAATCATGATTTATGCCACCATATGTGGTGATTATTGTTATCATAATGCAAGCCCATACAAAGGCCCTGTGGCAGGAGCATATCCAGTGTGCTGGGAAAACAAAAGAAGACCCATGTGGCTGGAGCAGAAATGAGGGGTAAGATTAGAGAAGATGAAATTAGAACGGGGGTAGGGTAGAGGGAGGGTGTAGGATTAACCTCATAGGACCTTATAGGCTATTATAAAGACAAAGGAGATGGAAAATCTCTTATCAGAAATGAGGCACAGTGACCTATTTATTCCATCCTTAAGTAATTTTGAGTAACAGGCATTGCCTAGATGACTTTATTGTAGCAGATTAGAGTGTGGATCCTGGCATCACCATTTTTGGCTCTCTGACTTTAGTTAATGTTACTTGACCTTTCACTTCCTTTTCTCTAAAGGACTAATAATATAATAATACTACTATAATATTATTATAGTAGGAGTATAATAATAATAATGTAGTAACTTTCTTTATAAGGTTGGTGGGATGATCAGATGGAATATTACAGTGAAAGATGCATGTGGTAAATGTACTGGCATGTAGTAAATGCTTGTTATTTGTAATAAATATTTATAAAGCTTTCCTTTGGAAAGCTTTTACCATCTCTGTCTTGACCAAATATACCATTAGAGATGCTTAGCCTGTTGTATCTTTTTTGAGGGATTTGTAATTCATATACCACAAAATTAACCTCTTAATGTATATATTTCAGTGTTTTTTTTTTTTTAGTGTATACAGAAGTTGAGCAACCATTGCCACTATCTAATTTCAGAATATTTTACCTGTTGTGTCTTTGCAGTACTTGTCCGAGCTTCAGGAGACAGTACTTGTCCTAGCTTTTCTGAGACAGTTTCTTACTCTGTTGCCTGTGTAAAGTGCCATGGTGTCATCGCTTATAGCAACCTCAAACCCTTGGGCTCAAGCAGTCCTCTTGCCTCAGCCTCCCAAGTAGCTGAGTCTACACGTGCCTGCCACAATGCCTGGCTATTTTTTTACAGACAGGGTCTCACTCTTGTTCAGGCTGGTCTCGAACTTGTGAACTCAAGTGATCCACTGACCTTGGCCTCCTAGAGTGCTGTGATTACAGGTGTGAGCCACCCCACCCGGCCCTAGCTGCCCTCTTAAGCATTTGTTTATACGACTGGTTAATTTTTTTTTTTTTTTTTTAGAGACAGAGTGTCACTTTGTCATCCTCGGTAGAGTGCCGTGGCACAGCTCACAGCAACTTCCAGCTCTTGGGCTTAGGTGATTCTCTCGCCTCAGCCTCCCAAGTGACTGGGACTATAGGCACCTGCCACAATGCCTGGCTTTTTTTTGAGACAGAGTCTCACTTCGTTGCCCTCGGTAGAGCCCTCCACAACACCCGGCTATTTTTTTGTGGTTGTTGTAGTTTGACTGGGGCCGGGTTTGAACCTGCCACCCTCAGTATATAGGGCCGGCGCCCTACTCACTGAGCCACAGGCGCCGCCCATGCCTGGCTATTTTTTTTTTTTTTTTTTAATTTATCTATTTATTTATTTTTTTATTGTGGAGAAGGGGCGGGGAAAGAAGGCAGGGGAAGAGGTGCGTGACAGGGTCGGGCCAGTGGCATGGTACCACATTGGCTGTATCTAGGTAGAGGCAGTTTCAGGCCGGGCTTTGCTGAGTC
>CAUYPK010013529.1:0-41467 GCA_963574355.1 Loris lydekkerianus | reverse complement strand
TGGGGAGCTGCGCTTCTTATGCAAGCAGTGGGGAGCTGCGCTTCTTATGCAAGCAGTGGGGAGCTGCGCTTCTTATGCAAGCAGTGGGGAGCTGCGCTTCTTATGCAAGCAGTGGGGAGCTGCGCTTCTTATGCAAACAGTGGGGAGCTGCACTTCTTATGCAAGCAATGGGGACTGGCTATAAATACAGGTGAAGCTTTGCTCACTGGGCCTGCCGTGTGCTCTGGTTTCTAATAGGCCACAGACAGGTACTGGTCTACTGCCTGGGAACCAGGACTTCACATGTAAGGGACCTTGGTTCAAGGCTTTGAGGAAAACAGAAAGTTTGGGATCAAGGTAAGGGTTCTAGGCAATACTCAAGCTATAGGATTATTGAAAGAGTATGAACTCATTTATCACTAGTCTTATTACAGTTGATGTTTAACTCTTGACATAATTGTTACAGAAAAAAGGTAACCACTTGAGCCAGCTGTGTTCTCAACTTGTTAGAGGATAACATTGGCATTTATGAAAGTTTGTGCTTAGTAGTTCTTTTCCCCAGAAGATTAAACCTGAACCCTCTTTAAGTGTTTTAGAGTTAGTTTTGAGTTTCTATCTGGAAATAGTTATGATTAGAAGAGACAAATGCTGCAGGACCACCCCTCCATGTTAGTGTAGAGACCATTTTGGACAATAGAGGGCAGTCTAGCTGCACAAATGCTGTAGGAAATAGCTTAGACCCAGGGCTATACTATGATTTACACTCAGCCCCAGTGAAGGTGTGTTTGTTTCCTAGTAGGTGACTGTTTTATGGATTTGGTTGTTCTGAGGAAGTTAAATACTTTAGAGGAAAATGGAAGGAAAGGAGCTGTTAGGAACATGATATCTTCACTTCCTGTTTTGGATTTCTTTTCAGAAGGGCTTCTTTCTGATTGAGGTATTTCACTTTTTGCCGATGTTTTGGTATATGTATCTGCATGGGAGATGGATTTAATTTTTATCAAGTGTACATGTTAAATGGGGTTTCATTTCTCTGTAGGAAGGCATCAAGTAGACAGGAGAAAAGTTTGATTCTTGCTAGTGTTTAGGTGTTAAGGATCATGAAAGTTAAATAATTTCTCCTATATACCGTATATACTTGAGTATAAGCTGAGTTTTTTCGGCACAAATTTTGTGTGGAAAAAACTCGGCTTATACTCAAGTATATAGGTACTTTTTTTTTTTTTAGATGGAGTCTCACTCTGCTGTCTATGTCCGGGCTAGTGTGCCATGGCATCAGCCTAGCTTACAGCAACCTCAAACTCCTGGGCTCAAGCGATCCTCCTGCTTCAGCCTCCTGAGAAGCTGGGATTACACGTGCACACCACCATGCCTGGCTGATTTTTTCTGTTTTAAGTAGAGATAGAGTCTTGCTCTTGTTTAGGCTGGCCTCTAACTGCTGAGCTCAAGTGATCCTTCTGCCTTGGCCTCCCAAAGTGCTAGGATTACAGGTGTGAGCCACTGTACCTGGTATACGCATGCATTTTTGTAAGTGGTTATAGGCAATCCTATAGCAAATAATGAATCACCATATAGCCCTCCTTTATCTTTACATGTGGGAGATTTCATATGAAACCTTGGTGGCCTTCTTCTTGGGGTAAGGAAGAGTAGATTTGTTTGTTAATTTTTCTTATTCTTTTTCCTTGTTCCTGTGTTCAGAGGAGGCAAGAACTATGAGTATGGAATGATTTTTGCAGAAACTGCAAGTCAGATTGTTTGGAAGTTAGAAAACAGGTGGGCTAGATTAGACTGCTTTAAGATCTCCTAAAGTCTAAAGTCATAGGTATGATTACTTAAAAATTATTTTATTCAAGGAAATGCAAGGGCCCAGGCTGAAGGAAAGTATTTGCTAAGTGAATGTTTTTCGTGCCGCTTAAATCTGTTTTTATTTCTCTTTTGGTTTTTGAACATTGTACACATGACGTGCATATACATTCTTTGTACAAGAGTTGAATAATATGCAAGTGTATAAAGAGTAAAATGTAAAAATATGCTTTCATCTCCTCTGTTTTTATTCCCTTACCAAGAGATGCTTACTGTTAAAATACTGTGTATTTTTCTGGTCTTTTTTCTATGGATTTAGACACAAACACACACATATACACACATTTTAACTGAAGTGGGAGCATGTTATACTGCTTTAATGCCTTACTGATAATATTTTTTTTCAGATAAGTTCTGTAATATTGTTACAACCTTGGATTTTTATCCTTTCTTTGCATGTAGTCCTCACAAATTTCTACTTTTGTGGGTACAATGAACACTGTCCTGGTGGTGGACACACTGAAAGCCCTGACTTCAGCATTACAGAGTGTATTCAATAACAGAAACTTCTATACACTCTTAATATTTTGAAATTTAAAAAAATTTCTACTTTTGTGTGGATGTATATTTATTTAAACTTACTGTGGAAAATTTCAAACCTGAGCAAAGAAGATAAGACTAGTGCAGTGAACCCCATATACCCAGTCCAACTTTAGTAATTATCACTTGAGGCCACAGTCATTTCATCTGTGCTCTGATCCATCCCCAACCCCTACTGAATGATCTAAAAACAAATCCCAGCTGTTATATCTACATCTGTAAATCTTGCCATGTGACTCTGCATGAGACAGCTTTTTAAAAAACATAACTAACTACAGCAGTATTATCACACCCAAGAAAATTAACAGTGATTCTTAATGTCACCAGATTGTCACCAAATATCTAGCCATTGCTTGCATTTACCTGTCTCATAAATACTGTTTTACAATTTGTTTTCTTCAGTGAACAATTGGGGATGACCAATAGAATTGTCATCTTTTTTTGTTTTGTTTTTTGCAAAGTGAAGCTTTATATTTAAGGAGTTTGCAGGCCTGATAACATGCGTGGTAAAGGGAAGCAGAGGATAAACTTGCAGCCCTCCTGTGTTCAGGCACATGAGTGTTCAAATAGCAGAAGGGGGAGAACTGTGGGAAAATATGTGGAAAAGTGGAGGAGGGTGGCAGAGAGGCCCTGGGGGGGAAGGCTGAGTGACAGAGGTGTCCTGGAGTCAGGAAATCCTGCAAAGTGCTAAAAATGCTGGTGATCACTTCAAGAGATAACGTGCTTGATCCGGCATGATCTGATCATCCTATCAATACTTTTTTAGCTGCAAATTTTCTATTCAGTCTCTTGCAACTTTGGAACTGGTCTCTGATTTTGGGATACACAATGAGAAAACAGAATGTGCGACTGAGAAATTCACTCTTCAGTCAATGTAAAGCACATGTTCTGTGAAGCAAAGGGATGCTTACAATATTTTCTCCATTATAACGTAATGGAAACCTGAGCGGAAAAAGATACAGTGACTTCAAGCTGAAGTCTTGTCAGTAGCAGGGCGGGTGTGAGGCCAGTTTGTAGTTTGACTAATTGCAGTCATGTTTCTTTCTGAGATCACAAATGGAGATTGCATGTGTGAGATTGTTGATGCATTTCAGATTACTGCTTTCCCACTTTACAACTCCCCCCACCTCCAACTGGAACAGAATAACAAACCTGGGGCCCCAGGGACAGAACAACAGTAAAAATCAGTATGCTAGATACCTGCTTCCTTTCTTTCTCCATACACACACCTTTCTTTGGGGCTGTGGGTGTCATAGCCTAATCATCCACAACCCCTGGCGTACCTGGACTGCCTGGTGCCTGTATGTGGGATCGTGTCTGCTTCTCTGCACGGCCTCGGGCCTGTATCGAGTCTGCTTGCTGTCATGCTCATGGAACCCGCCCAAATGCATGTTGAATAGATTCAATGCCTCACGCTAATCAGGAAAAATAAGACCTTATGTTGGTACTAAGGATGGTCATTACATTTTATAGAGTACACTGGCAGCTGGAGAGGTTTTTAGCTTGCACATTACCTCACTCACCAGTTTTTGGTTTCATAAAGCTTAAACAAACAGAGTGGGATTTCCAGGAGTGGCTTGAAAATCTTTGAACTTAAACTTCATGTTAGAAGGGAATGTAGGCTGTCATCAGGGTAGGGAGGGGATTGGTAGCAATCAATATCGCAAGAAATGTGGTTTCTCTGTTCAGACCTTTTGGCTCCAACTATGCTGTGCATGCGACTGGCAGAACTCTACCCCAGAAAGGGATTTCGATGGGCTTGGGGCCTGGGGACAGAATAACAGGAAAAGTTGGTGTGGTATACACCTGCTTCCTTTCTCTGATGAAGTGTTGTTGTACCACTTGCTGGATCCAATTAAAACAGCGTGGTCGCTGTTTTCTAATTAAGGAGAATGAAATAGTGCAGACAAGCTGCAAGAGAAGCACAAAAAGTCCAATTCTGGGTTCTGCTTCCTGCGTAGGGAACACATTGGATTAATAAGACAGAGCAGCTGGAATGAACACTGAGAGCTGATAGAGGCTGTGACTGACGTGTGGCTTTGGGACAACAGTGGAAAGAATGGCTTGGGGCAGGGATTGGAGAGAGGCTAGGGTATGAGATATGAGATGTGATACCATCTCATCCCGGCCCATTGTCTCCTGAGATGCCAGTTATTGGGTTGGTAAATTACTGCTTCAGGCCACTCTTCCAATGCAAACCTGTTATTATTCCTTGGTGGTTCATGTTTTTAAAGATAAGGTATGACTTGGGAGAGGTGAATGGGATCTGTAAGAGGTATCAGAGGGGCTGTCTATAGGCTATCCTTTGGGCAATGATGTGTTTTTAAAAAATGGGAAGACTATTTAGGACTTGGGGGAAGGCTGGTTAACTCTGGGGTAGAGGCCAGCTGGGAGATGTGAGTGTAAAACATTTTGAACACTGTTTTTATAGAAAAGTGACTCAGTAAACATTAGCCATTGTTAATATTGTATTGTTAAGACTCAGTAATTCTTATGACTTTTCACAGAACTTATCAGACCGAAGACCTTTCTTTCTCATCGTTTTGACAAAATCCTTTGCTTTCAGGGCCCTTTTGGCTGGTGGCGGCTTTTCTACGTGGACTTACCGGCAAGGCTACGATGTCAGCATTCCTGTCTATAGTCCACTGTCAGCTGAGGTGGATCTTCCAGAGAAAGGACCAGGGTAAGGTGCAGTCAGCACAGCCACCTGTTCCTTTACTGAATCTGTAAGATGCTGTGAGGTTTAGTGTGGTATCATAGCAACTGAAGCCTCAGTTACAGGCTGGGGTCCTTGAAGCGACCATCTTGCCTAACCCCATCCCAGTCTTGTTTACCTTATCAGAAATCTACGTGGCATCCTTAATTCCTTCCTATGTCAAAATAACAAGTTCTATTGATTCAGTGTTTTTTTTTTTTATTGTTTCAGGTTGATTGAGGGGTACAAAGAATTAGTTTATACGGTTTGCATTTGTTAGGTAAAGTCCCTCTGATAATTGTGTCCCACCCCCAAGATGTGTGCTGATGATTGGATATTCTAGATATTTCTCAGTTCTGTCTGCTCTCCATCTTCTTTGCCTCTTCCCTGGACCATGTGACTGTCAACTGTCTGTTGAATTGTGGAAACAGCATTCTGTTTGGTTCCCCAGCCTCTAGCCTGGCTACTCTCTGGTCTGATCCTTGGCTTCACATTGTCCTTAGATGAAGCCCAGACTCCCTAAAATGTCTTTCAAGGCCGTCATCTGAGTGCCACCTCCATCTGTAGCCTTTTCTCTGAGAACTTTTTATTTCTTTCGGTTCTTAGAGCAAGCTTTGTTCTTCCTCTTTTTCTGGGCTGCAAACACACCTTCCACTGCCTGCAGGTTGTTTCCTCTCTTTCAATCTAACATCCGGCTTGTCCCCGATGTCTTCACTTCACACCACCTACTCCGGATGGAGTGGAGGGTACTATCTTGGCCTCTGGACTACCTCTTCTGCTTTGTACTCCCAGGCAGCCAGTATGTCTCCTGGTGTGACACTAATAACGCCCTGTTGTAATGGCTTGCTCAAGTTATATCTTCTTTGAATTTTGAATTTTGTTAAGTGCAGTGATACTGAGGCTGTTTTTGTTTGTTTTAAGTGACAGGGTCTCACTGTGTTGCCTAGGATGGCCTCAAACTCCTGGGTTCAAATAATCCTCCTGCCTCAGCCTCCCAAGTACCTGCCATTGCACCTGGCTGTTTTTTAACTGCCATACGCTAGTGTCTGTCACACAGCTGGGCTCATATTTTAATGTGTGAGGGAGTAAATGAAAAGGGCTGATAGCATGGATGTGGAGGACCTTCTTGTCTAACCTTTTTTTTCTGTAGTCTTATTTAAAAATTGTGCTATTTCATGGTGAGTATCTCAGTGAACTTGAAATGAACATGATAATAAAAGCATTCTTGTATGAGAAGCAGTCGGGTACAAAGGCAACTGATTTATAAATCGCAACACTAAAAATCTCATACCAGGTGAGATTAAAAAACCCACACATAGAATTAGGTCTCAGAAATGAGTCTCATAGAAGTAGTTCACTTTGAGAACATTGGGACCATTCTCTGAGCATCCCGAACTTCCCCTTGGATCCCTTTATGGACTTTTTGAGAAGAATACTTTTCCTGAGAGAAGGAATCTCTGTCCCCTGTGTGTGTTTTACTGTGTGGCCTGGGACCAAGTTTTGAAACTTACATTGGCCATTTACTAGCAAATTTTGTTATTTAGACAGTATGTAAAACTGAGGTGAGCTGGAGACATTTTTTTCTCTATTCTTAAGCAAGCATAAAGAAAGACTGAATGGGCTCAGTGCCTGTAGCTCAGCAGCTATGGCGCCAGCTACATATACCAGAGCTGGCGGGTTTGAATCCAGCCTGGGCCTGCCAAACAACAATGACAACTACCACCTTAAAAAAAAAAAAAAATAGCTGGGCGTTCTGGTGGGCACCTGTAGTCCCAGCTACTTGGGAGGCTGAGGCAAGAGAATCGCTTAAGCCCAAGATTTGGAGGTTGCTGTGAGCTGTGATGCCACAGTACTCTACCCAGGGTGACATAGTGGGACTGTCTCAAAACAGAAAAGAAAGAAAGACTGAATGGTTCATGAGCTCGTTGCTTAGATCAGCTTCCTAGATTTTTGTCTTTCAGTGGGTTCCCAGAGTTGACTTCATCTATTTTATTTTTTGATATTACATACCATAAAATTACTCTTTTAATGCATACAATTTAGTGGTTTTGATATGTTCACAAATTTGTGCAGCTGTTATCGGCACTACTACCTTAATTGCAGAACATTTTATTACTCCACAAATAAACCTAGTGCCCATTAGCAGTCACTCTTTATCTCTGTCCCTAGCAACAATTAATTATTAATCCACTATCTGTGTGGATTTGCCTGTTCTGGACATCACCTATGAATATAATCATACAGTAAGTGGCCTTTTGTATCTGTCTGTAACTCAGCATAATGTTTTCAAGGCTTATCCATTTTGTAGCATGGAATCAGTGCTTTAGTTCTTTCTTGGCTGAATAATAATATTTCATCTATTCATCACTTGATGGGAATTTGAGTTATCTCTATTTTTTAACTACTATGTATAGTGTTTCTATGTATATTTTTGTACAAGTTTTTGTGTAAACCTGTGGTTTCTGTTCTCTTGAGTATGTACTGAGGAGTAGAATTGCTAGGTCGTATGCTATGTTTAACTTTTTGAGGAACTGCTAGACTTTTCCAAGGTAGTAGTGCCATTCCCACAGGCAATGTAAGAGGGTTCCATTTTCTCCCCATCCTCAACAACACTTCTTATTGGCTATTTTTAATTCTCACCATCTTGATGGATATGAAGTAGTATCCTGTTGTATTGATTTACATTTCTCTAATGACTCATGTTGAGTATCTTTGTATGTGCTTATGGCTATTTGTATAATATCTTTGGAGAAATGTCTTTTTAGATCATGTGCCTGTTTTTAAATTGGGGTGTCTTTTTATTGTAGAGCTGTAAAAATTCCTTATATGTAGCCCAGATGGTAGACCTTCATCAGATATATGACTTGCCAATATTCTCTCTTATTCCATAGATTGCTTTTCATTTTCTTAATAGGGTCCTTTGGTGTGTAAACATTCCTAAGTTTATCCATTTTTTCCTTCGGTTGTTTACACTTTTGGTGTCATATGTAAGAAAGCGTTGTTTAATCTAAGGCCATGAAGATTTATACTTATGTTTTCTTCTAAGAGTTTTATAGTTTTAGCTCTTATTTAGATTTGTGGTTCATTTTGAGTTGACTTTTATAAGGTAGGGGTCCAAATTCATTCTCTTGCTTGTGAATATCCTGTTGCCCCAGCATCGCTTATTGAACAGACGATCCTTCCACTGTATTGTTGGTGCCCTTGTTGAAAACCAATTGGCTATAAATATGTGGACTTATTTTTGGATTCTCAATTATGATTTATTGGTCTATATATCATTGCCATATTGTCTTGATTACTGTAGCTTTGTATCAAGTTTTGAAATTGGTAAATGTGAGTCCTCCAACTTTCTTCTTCTTTTTTTATTCTTCTTTTTCAAGGTTTTTATGACTATTCAAGGTCCCTTGCAGTGTTATAATGTAACTTAAATAAGTATAAATAAATAAAACTAAACTTCTTGTGCAACAACTACAAAACTGAAACAAATTTACAAATTAAATGCAGACATCTACAAAACTAATAACATTCAGATTAGAATAATTTAATTTGATAGCTGAGACTGTTTCTTTGAAATGGATTGCATCTTTAAGGTGAATTTGGAGTTAATTACAGATTCATTGGGATTGGTAAGCCCATATTATTATGTGTGGGGTGACAGGTACTTTTCCTTACCGTGTCTTCTATTTGAACCCCTAGGAATCTTCTCTTTATATGGTATATTGTGAATAATTTGTCTTCATATGGTACAGATGTATGATTCATATTCTTTCCCAACATTTTATTTTGCAAATTTCCAACCTGTCAGCAGAGTTTAAAAATTTTTGCAATGAACATTATGTATACCCACTACCTAGATTCTGTTTGCATTTTATTACCCTTGTTTTATATGATTTAGTTTTGTCTTTCCTTTATTCCATTGGCCCACTAAATACAAGCTTGGACATTGAATATTTTTTAGCAGTATTCATCATTAAATGTGAACAAAAATATGCCTATGCTCACTTTTTTGATTACCATAAAATGAAAATATAAAAATAATTCTTATGGAGAATACCGATACAGTTCAATGCCCTGTTTTGAAATTAGATTTTTATAAATTGAGAAAGGGTGATCTGTGTGAGCCCAACTGGTATCCTTTGGGACAGTATAGGTTTCTGTTATGTGCATAGGATCTTAATTTGGAGTATTTATGTAGCATGAGGTATAAATAACTGGAATAAGTAAAGAATTCTCTGTTTGCTACTTCTGTGAGCATTTACTTAAATTCAAATTAGTTATCACAATTTTTCTTTCCCCTTTTCTGTCTTTTCTTTCCCTGAAGTTGTTCTAGAAATGACTTAGTTTAGTTTAGTTCACTTCAAGTTGAGCCTTTATCAAAGGCCTAAATAGTATTGGGGTAGGCTGGTGATTCTCAATGGGAGAAGGGGAATGGTTTTGTCCTCCAGGGGACATTCAGCAATATATAGACATTTCTGACTGTCATGGTTGTAGGGATGTGTCAGGGTCTACCCAAAAGCACCTCCAATTTCTGTGGCTTGCCAGGAGGACTCACAGGACTCGGCATATAACTGTGCTCATGGCTGTGACAGAGAGATGCAAAACACAGTTAGGAGAGATCAAAGGTGCCCGGGAGGACGTCCGGGGAGACCAAGGGCAAGCTGCCAAGTACCTTCTTCCAGTGGAGAGTCACAGGATGTCCTTAATTCCCCCAGCAGCAAGTTGTGACAACACTTGTAGGATGTTATCTATCTAAGAAGCTCATCAGAGACTTAGTGCCGAGGACTTTTCTTGGGAGCTGATTGTATAAACTGTCTCTGCCTGGCACATGTCAAACTTCCTATACTCCCAGAAGGAAAGTGTGTATTCAGAATAAACCACGTTGTGCAAAGAGTTGGGGTGCAATGAGCCACTCTTATCAGTTCTGGGGATGATAGGAGCCCTCTCTAAGTCTAAGTTTGCATATGCCAGCCAAGGGCCAAATTTATAAGCAAGCTTTTCAAAGGACAGCAGCCAGGCCTACTATTTTCCACATAGTGCAGTCCCCAGCAACGAAGAAATACTGGGTCTCACGGTCAGCAGTGCTGCATTGAGAAACCCTGGGCGAGGCGGAGGGTGAGCATGTGAGGGATGGTCTGTCAGGACAGCTTGGTGCCTCTGTGCCTCTGTCCTTCTCAAGTGTCTCTTTCTTGAGACCACTTAAACTAAACTCTATTATCTTTTCTCACTAATATAATCTAGCTCTCTTATGTTGGTTTATGAGTCTTAATTCCCTTCAGATTTAATCCAGGGAAGAAAACACTGCAAAGAAAAGATAAAGTGAAAGTAAGACAAAAGGGAACAAATCATTCCGAACAGTAAAAAACATTTTCAAATAATTTAGTTTCAGAGTTTTAAGCTATTACATTGGTGGTATTTTCCTGGTAATTTAATCTTTCTAATTTTTAGGTATAATTTGACTGAAATTAATATCTTTAACTAGCTCCTTTAAGGTTTGTTAGTTTCTAAAGTTCTGTGGTTCGGTAACTCCGTAAGAGTATCCAGAAATGTAAAGGCTGCGTTGGGCGTGATCCTGCCTCTGCTGGCCAGGGGATGGATTTCTACAGCCTGCCTTGGGCCCACACTCCATTTCCCTGCCAGCTTGTAGTCTGGCCCTGCACTTGGTGCTGTTATTTTTATAGAACCCTCCAGCCCCCCAAAAAGGTAAAGAAAAGTTTTAGACTCACCACTTTTATAGGAACTTGGGAGAAGGCAGGGTGGACCCCCCCTCATGGCAACATTTTGGGTTTGTTGCTTTTTGTGAGAGCTGCTGTTTAAGGGAATTCCCACATCTCTTGAGGGCTGCATAGAATAGCAAGAGCTTTGTTTTTATTTTTGTTTTAAACCTCTCTCAGTATTTTTTCAATGGGAAGCTAAGGATTGTTGCTATTGATAGCTTCTTCTCACAGCTGTGTTGGCCTCAGCTGGAATTCTTGTCATTTTCCTTCTGAAAGGAACTAAATTGGGAGTTTACAACTGTTACTATCGAGGGAGACTTCAGGTTCTCAGCATGGTTTTGCTTAAACTTAGATACCAGCACTGCTGGTAGGAAACATGAAAGTCATAGCTGGTAATTTTAGTCTCTAAAAGAAAACAAATCCACCTTAAAATTTTGTTTGCTTAAAACTAAAATGGCCATGTTCCATCAACCATCTTTCAGGTCAGGGAGAGCCAGCATGGAGTAGAGGAAGATTTTTAGACCCTTGTGTACATTTGCACATTTCTGTTGAACATGGAGTAACAGTACGGTGGGGATCCAGTGATCCTGGTTAATTAAATGTCTAAAATAGAACTTTATTTCTTAACAGCGAAATCTAACCCAGAGTCTGTTTTTACTCAAGAGTTTCTTTGAGCATCTCACATTAACATCTATATTTATTTCTATATATATATGAGTTGTAATCTATTTATGTATGTTGAAAACCATGCATTCATATCAGTATCTCTAATTTCATCCAACACTGCAGGGGTGTTTTGGTTTTTTCTCTTCCCATATTTGTAACTGACTGTGGAAAATCTGGCTCTCATTATCCTCAATATTTTATTTAATTAACTATCTTCTTATGTGTTATCAAAGTTTTGTTGCCGCCACAGCTCCCCACACTGCACAGATGCCCTCCTTATCTCCACTAAGACTCAGATCCCCACATTGTGCTGCTGTCTCCCCTGGCCCCCAAGCACAGATACCTTCCTCAGACTTCTTAGCTTCCTGCGCTGGGATGATGCTGTCATTGCTGTCATCCTCCCCTCAACTTGAGCGCTCTTCCCAGCCTACCCAGGCTCTCACCCTCCATTCTGGGCTGCTAGATGCCCTCCTAACTTCACTGGGTCTCAAACATCCCCATGCTGGGTTGCCACCGCTGTCCCATACCCTTCCTCTCCCTTAGGGAGAGGTGCTCTGAAACCTTGCACCCATCCAGCTCGCTGTTCTTCCCCCAAGCAGAAGCTCCCACCCCACCAGGGCTTTGATGTTCCATGTGTTCTATCTCCTCCCTCATCCCTACCATGTAGAAACACCCTCCTCCAATCTGGGGCTTCAGCATGGACACCTTCTCCACCCTTCTTGAATTCTCATATATCCATTATTCTGGCCGTGGAGAGCTCTAGCTTTGTGTTATCAGCTCTATGTAAATAGAAAGGCTCCAGAAACATCCATGAGCTCCATCATACAACCAGAGTCTTATGAATTGGAAAGACCTTTTGAGACCATTCAGCTCTATCTTGATGCATGACTTTTCACTATGACTTTTTAATGTTTTCTGATACATATTGAAAAACTTACCCCACAAGACAGTCCATTTCATTTTCAAATAGCTTTAATTGTTAAGGTGGCTTCCCAGCTTGTGTTGTGGGTTTGCCTATAAATCTTCCTCTTGTTTAAACAGTGAAGTTTGATTCAGAATTATTTGAATGGTGATAGTGTTCACTTTGAGGTGAGTGTTCCCTGTGTGTGATCTTGCCATTGCTAAGTCATCCTTCTGAAAATTAGTAGTTTCACAAAAGAAAAATTACCAAGGCTCAGAGCTGGGAGTGGAATAAAAGTGTATTTCAGTGTCTGTCTAGAATGAACACTTTGGGTTGTAAATATTCAACATATTGTTTAATAGATTGTAATTTAGGAGGAAATTGGCCAGGAGAAAGGAACCAGTCTGTGCACCTGACCCAAACCATTCTCCATCTTTCCTATCTTCACTTACCCTTACTCTGGCCTCGGGATCTCGGCCACCTCGTGGGTCAGCTCCATCAAGGAGAACTTTCTGTGGCCAGGACGTGGCTCCACTGGTGCTTTCAGGGAGCCATGAGTCACATGTGGCTGTCGAGTACTGGAAGCGGGGCTAGTGTAATGGTGGAATTGAAATTTTAATTTTACTTAATTTTAATTAGTTTAAATCCAGTGGCCTCATGTGGCTAATTGCTACTGGACAGTGAAGTTCTAGGCAATCTGCTGGGCCCTTTTCTTCTGAACTGTGATATGGCAAATACCATTTTGCCCTTAGTTCAATAGAATAAAGAAATCACCAGCAGAAATGGTCTTGAAGGGATATAAGCAATCTGGCTGTGGTATTTGGTGCTCTGTTCTCTGGAGTTTATTTTGCTGATCTAACCAGCTAGGTGGGTGTTTTCCTTGTTTACTTGTTGCTTTATGTGTTTTGGACTGGAAGCTTAATGCTCTGTCAAAGAAGATGACCTTCTCAGTTAGGGAATGATTACTCTTAAGCTGTGGGTATATGGATAAGTGCTTCTGAGCTAGAACCTCCAAATAAGTCTAAGAAACTAAGGAAGTGTAACAACTACCCTTCCTTTCTCTTTGAAGCCAAAAGAGAAAGAGATGGATTCACAAACTCTAGGTTTTAGGTCCTTTCTTACTCACAGCCTGATACTGGCTTGCCTGGTGCATTGCCTGTGAGGTACATGGCCAATGTTTTCTCTGGTCTGTACGTCTTTGAGCTGAGTTTAAGTGTGTACTGCTTCTGGGTGTGGTGGAACCTGATCTATACGATTCATCTCCTTAACAGTGATTTTTAGTGGTCTCTCAGCTCCTACAGTTGAGTATCCCTTATGCAAAGTGCTTGGGACCAGACATGTTTTGGATTTTGGAGTATTTGCATTATATTTCTGGTTGAGCATCCTGAGTCTGGGAATCAGAAATATGAATTGTTCCAATAAGGTTTTCCTGCGAGCATTTGGTGCTCGAAAGTTTGGATTTTGAAGCTTTCTGGATTTCAGATTTTTGGATTTGAGGTGCGTAACTCCTGTAGCCTTGCTGCCCTGTACCCTCTCTGCTGTGGGAGTCTTGCCTTCAAGGAGGGAATGACTTACAATCTGGGCTCTCCAAACTCTGCCCCTTGACTTTAGGCTTACTGACTTTGTTTTCACATTATGCCTCCCGTGAGATCGGTATGACACTAGACGCTTTGAAGTCCTTTCTTCCCCCCATTTTCTTTTACACTTCCTTACAGTCCAGAAGTTAAGATCTTTCTTTCTTTGGCGAAGACCATTTTTTCTCCTTCTTGTTTGCAACTATCAGTTCAGTCTTCCTCCTATTCATGTGGGCTCGGTGACGGGACTCTTTCCCTGGAGCCTTTCCACAGCGTGGGGATGCCATCTGACAGCCAGCAGTGGTCTTTCACAGAACTCTTGGGTTGGACAGCTGCACTGCCCGCTGGACCTCCCTCTAACCCTTTTTGAGGAAGGCAGCCCACTTCCTCAGTTCCTTTTCTGACCTGAGACTGAGATATAACATGATGTTCTTTGTAAATTATCAATCAACTAGTCAGTTTCTCTCTTTATATAAACATGAATTTATAGCATACTTTTTAAGCTTGGCATATTATGAGCATTAAGAATTCTTCCTAAATACAGTTTTTTATGATTACATGGTATTTCAACACGAGCGAATCGTACCTTATTTTCTTACAGCATGTGTAGTATATAATATGGTAAATATTATGGCAAATAATATCAGTGGGTGTCAACACCGGTCAGGAAACACTGTCCTAGTGTAATATCACAGTGTGTTCTATCCTGACTCGCATTCCGGCTGCAGTTTTCCACTCACCTGTTTTTCCCCTTGTAGCCCTCGGCGGTACTTCCTCCTGTCCTCTCAGATGGGTCTCCATCCTGAGTATAGAGAGGACCTAGAAGCCCTCCAGGCCAAACACGGAGAGTCACTGTTAGTGCTTGACAAGTGCACCAACCTCTCAGAGGGTGTCCTTTCTGCCCGGAAGCGCTGCCAGAAGCACCAGGTCTTCGATTACCCCCAGGTGCTGCAAGTAAGTGTCCTCCTCTCTCTCAAGGTTCAGCAGAGGTCATTTCTTTCTTTCTTTCTTTTTTTTTTTTTGTAGAGACAGAGTCTCACTTTACCGCTCTCGGTGGAGTGCTGTGATGTCACAGGACTCACAGCAACCTCCAGCTCTTGGGCTTCCGCGATGCTCCTGCCTCAGCCTCCCGAGCAGCTGGGGCTATAGGCGCCCGCCATAACGCCCGGCTATTTTTTGGTTGCAGTTCAGCCGGGGCTGGGTTTGAACCTGGTATATGGGGCCTGTGCCCTACTCACTGAGCCACAGGCACCACCCAGCAGAGGTCATTTCTATAAGGTGAAACTGACCCCAACAAACTGGAGTTGTTTCCTACATTCAACTAGAATTAGCAAAGGGGGAAGAAAATATACAGACCTCCAGGTGCTCGGATGTGTGGTGTATTGTGTTCCTGGAAAGCCATTTGGCCTGTAGGAGTTCATACTTCTTTCAAATATTCATTATACTTCAAAAATGTAAATTCGTAATTTATAAAGAAGCCACAAAGACAAAGCAGGCACAGGTGTCCTGCTTTTACCCCTGTATTCATAAGCCAGTCCAGAGAAATTTCCTTCTTTTAAGTGACAATGTGCATTCCTGGCCATGTTGGCCCCAAGGCCACAGTCAGCTTTCTTTCCTTGGGAGTGGACAGGTTTTTTGGTTCTTTTTACCATTCTTATTTTGTTGGTATGCTTGCCACCCTTAGCATGTCCTACCTGACCTTTACTTACATCATGAGAATGGCTGTACTTCCACAATCATGGGCAAAGCAGTCCCTCTGGGGATGTTTTATAAGCAAGATATTTGATCTTCGAGGGCATGGGAACTAGGAAAGGAGAAACTGAGCTTTGTTCATTCAAATATTTAAAACACAGGTTAGTTCAAGGAGAAATATCAAGGAACTAGCATGAATTGGGGAGGATGGGGGTCTCCAGAGAGCTAGCCCATACTGAGATTGTTAAAATACTTTTCTCAGAAAGTCCTGCATCTTGTATGGAATGTTTGACTGATAACAGTGGTGATGTGAGCAGGTGTCTTTATAGTAGTAACCTTTGTCGAGACAGGAAAAATGGTTATCAGAATGTGTGTCCACATCTGGATGCCAGCTCTTAAGGTCAGGGGGAACTTTCCACTTGTACCCGGGTGCCCTGGCAGGGTCTGTTCTTCACTTTTGCTGCTGTTCTCATTTATCCCCAGAGGAGTTTGGAATAGTGAGTGTGTTTATAATTTTTTCTGAATTTTCTTTTTCTGTAGCTTTATAGATAGTTTTTTTTTTTTTTTTAAAGAACCTTTTCAAAATTTCTTCTGAAGGGACAAAAACTGGGAGAAACTGAGTGTTAGAGATTTAGAGTCTCTTCTTGTTTTGGTTTACCTTCTGCAACTATTTTATCCTGTAGATCACTCTTTTCCTAAGCATTTCCCACATTGAGGGGCTTTGAGGAAGTGAATAAGAAAGAAATTTTTTGAGATTTTGCTTTTGGTAGATTTTATTGTTTCTAATTAGAACATTTCAGTTTTGATATCCTTTCAAATGAATTGCATAATGAAATGAATATCTTCTTTATACAAAGCACACTGCAAGATGCTATGGGGAGTAGAAAGATGAAAAGAGATTGGATATCTTCCTTGTAGGGGGTCCTCTCCAGAGCCTGAAATTCCCAGACAAAATAATTCCATTACTCAGTAGGACGGTAGGCTGAGGTAAGACAGTGTTCAGACAATGTGCCATCCTGTGTTTACGTGGTACACTAGAGCTAAAAGAAACCTGTCTGCAGGAAGTGATGTCTGGGGGAAGAATTGGGCGTTGGTTTTGAATGTTTTCAGAATGTCATTAGTGGTAATAGAAGTTACAGAATGCCAATAGCAGTAACTCTGAAGAGTGGAAATACAAAACCAGTTGCAACCAGTTAAACTTTTCAAATTTTACAAGTGCAAGGTATTGTCTTTGGCATTTTGGTGCCAAGTATTACTTGGCTTCAACCCTTGAGGGAAGTTAATGGTTCCAAGGCAACTGGCTTGTAATCCCCTCTCTCTCTTCATCCTCCTACAGGAAGCTACATTTTGTGTGGTCCTTCGTGGAGCCCGTCTGGGCCAGGCAGTGCTGAGTGAAGTGCTGCAAGCTGGCTGTGTCCCCGTTGTCATTGCAGATTCCTATATTTTGCCTTTCTCTGAAGTTCTTGACTGGAAGAGGTGGGTATTACCCTCTAGTAAACTACATAGACTAGTGGTTCTGTCTGTATTAGAGATAAAAATTCCCTCAGGTACTTGTAATGTGTACCAAGCTTTGAGAACTGCGCCTTTAGACTATTTTGCTTTATTGTCTGTCTCGAGGTTTGGTACATTGACCTAGAGTAGTTCACAAACTGAGACCTGTAGGTCAAATTTGCAGGCTGGCTTTTTTATAGATAAAGTGTTACTGAAACACAGCCATGCCCCTTCGTTTGTGTATTGGCGGGCTATTTTTGTGCCTCATTGGCAGAGGTGAGTGATTACAACAGAGATTGTGTGGTCTACAAAGCCTTAAATATCATTGTCTGCCCCTTCGCAGAAAATGACTACCAACCATAGTATGGAACAGTACTTTCCGACTGTAACTGCTGAGTGAACTTAAAAAACAAAAAAAAGCCTGGCCTTTCCCCTGGGAATTCTGAATGTGAAAGCTCCCAGGTAATTCTGATTTTTAGCCACAGTTGAAACTGCTCTAGAATCTCTACCAAATTTGTTTAACATACTCGCTGCAAGTGGAGAGCCTCTTTGTGAATCAAAGCTTAGAAACATTCCCTGTGTACAAATGGACCACAACAGATCCTGCTTGGAATTGGCAGTTGGCTGTTAATACCATAATTAACCAGAGAGCACTCTATTCTCATGTTTCTTTTTCTCAAGACTTTGGCAATTGAAGATTATTGGAAATTAGTTCCATCTGTTTATCTCTCAGTCTTGTCCTCGCCTCAGATGCTTAATTGCTTTCTCCTGTCCCAGATTTTTTTATATCTTGATTTAAGTCTCATCACCACATTTGAACAATTTATTTATTTTGTCACCCTTGGTACAGTGCCGTGGTATCATAGATTGTGCAACCTCAGACTCTTGCCTCAGCCTCCCGAGTAGCTGGGACTACTGATGCCCACCACAACACCTGGCTATTTTTAGAGATGGGGGGTCTCACTCTGCCTCAGGCTGGTCTTGAACTCCTGGGCTTAAGCAATCCACCTGCCTCAGCCACCCGGAGTGCTAGGATTACAGATGCGAGCCAGGGCGCCTCGCCCCGACATTTGAACAATTTAAATAGCACTAGTTAATTCATTTACTCACCTTGGCTGGAAGGATTTTCTGTTTCTGAGGAGGCTAGAATTTAGTGAAGGAAGACAAAGCACTGATTATGATATTCCGTGGTAAATGTCATAGCAGGTGTAAGTACAGGGGCTGTGGAAGCCCAGAGGGGACAAGGGAGCCTGACTCAGCTTGAAGGCAGACAGTATGCATTATTTTTCATACCGTAGAGGAGGGATTAGCCACTTCCATCATTTATCTACCTGTGAAAGCATTTATTGAGCACCTTTTATTTGCCAGATACTGTGTCAGGTATAGTGAGACAAAGATGATCAGGACCACACTTTTCCTCTAGAAGGCTGAAGGTTTAGTGTTGGACGATAGACAGTAACCTAGCAGTTACCAAATCCTGTGGTGAGATGAGCCGTGACTCGCTGGGATGGTAGGAGAAGAGGGAGAGGCGACACATGCTGTTGTTGGCAGTGGGATTGGTGAGGGCTCCTCAGGGGAGGTAACTCCCAACTGAGTGTAGAAAGACTATGAGAATCTAGATCTGCTTTGACTAGTGGTAATTATGAATCAGTGGTGGAAGGACTTTGGATTTGAAGTCAGAATGCCTGGGTTCAGGTAATCTTGGTGCATCACTGAATCTTTTTTAAACCTCAGCTTTCCCATCTGTCTAGCACAGTGGTTCTTAATGCCGCGTCCCTTTAATACAATTCTTGTGGGTCGTGACCCACAGGTTGAGAACCGCTGATCTAGCAGAAATCATTTACTTGTTTAACAAATATTTATCAAGTGCTAACAGTGAGCTGGGTAGTAGTGTATACCAGGTGTTCAGGATACATTAGTGAATAGAACCAGCACACTTCCTGTCCTAATGGACTAGCCTAGTTGGCAGAAGTGGGGTTTAGATTTTAATAAATTAACTTATACAAATGTAATTACAGCCTCTGCTAAGTGTGAAGAAGGAAAAGTGATTGTCAAGTTCTGTCTTGCTCTTGCCCACTGTATCTCATCTGTTACCATATGCTGTGGGCTCTGCCCTCTCATCCCTTTCATCACTTCCTCCCTCATCAGCATCTCTTGCTTTCACAGTGGTCTCCAGATGTTTTCCCTTTTCCTGTTCTTGCTTTCTTGTAATTTGTTCTAACACTTTAGATAGCATGATCCTGTTGGAACATAATCAGATCATAGCATGCCTTTGCCTAAAACCTTCTGGCTTTCCATCTAAGAGTAGAAGCACATGTCTTTCTGTGTCCTACAAGGTGGCCTGATAGGGCTCTGTGACCCGCCCATGCTGCTTCTTACCTCTTGCTGTTCTCCATCTTAATTTACTCTGTTCCGGCCACAGTAGCCTCCTTGCTGTTCCTGGTACCTGCCCGCCATGCTGCTGCTTCAGAGCTGTTCACTTGTTAATCCTTCTGCCTGGAATGCTCTTTCCTCAGGCATTCTCATGGCCAGCTTACTCCCTCATCTTCCTTGTCTGATTTGTTCACTGTTATATTACCAGGGCCTGGCACATAATAGGGTCTCCATAAGTCTGTGCTGCATAAATGATTAGATTTGAGTAGATAGCTAATGGAGAAAAGTATTTGTTAATTTAGAGCGGGAGTGAAGAAGGGTATAGCAGGTTGGTAGAGTTTCACATGCAGAGGCCCTGAGGTTGGACGGAGCATGGTGTGTTCGGGTGACTACTGTGGCTAGAGCACACCAGGGGAGCTCAGGCAGGATAAAAGGTAAGGTGGAGCTGGTAAGACAACACCTTTGGGAATTTTGGCGATGAGAAAGGGAGGGGAGGGAGAGAATACTCACCAGAAGGAATGTAGGGCTGAAGGAGGTTTGGGGTATTGTTTCTGCTCATGAGAATGAAACAGGGTTACTGTAGAAGGGCTTTCTGTAAAGGGCCGTATGTATGTAAATTGTTTTGCTGTTGTCTGCAGAGCATCTGTGGTTGTACCAGAAGACAAGATGTCAGATGTGTACAGTATTTTGCAGAGCATCCCCCAGAGACAGATTGAAGAAATGCAGAGACAGGTAAGAGACCCAAGTCCAAGTAGCCCCGTTGGGGAGGCAGCATGGGTGCTGCGATGGTGGCCGTGAACGCGTGGATGCAGAGGACGGCAGCTGGTGGAGTGGGGTTTCTTCCTCTACCAGATCAACTAATCAGACATAAATGATAGGAAAGCAGTCTTAGAGTGAGTTGCATCAAGTAAGGTTTGAAATATTAACTATCAGAGATTTGAGAATTCTGCTGAGGTAAGCCTGCTGCGATTTTAGGGTCTTACTATGGCATTATTTTCAGGATGCAAAGCTAAAACTCCCTGGAAAGTTTGTAGTCATAGCAGGTGATAGTCTTGGTGCTTAAGATAACCACAGAGACTGGGCCACATTTAGGGCAGTGCTTCTGTGTGTCTTTGACCACAAGAATGTTGCTGGACAAGTGGGCCGAGGTTCCCAGTTCAGATGGCCTTTATAATTAAGAGGTCTTCTCCCCTTTAGCATTTGCCATTTTTCTGTCTGCTTTTTCAAATCTCTCTTCCCTCTTCTGATGTTCCTTTTCCCTGGGCGGTTCCCCAGCCCTCTGAAGTACTCCGTGGGGTGTTCCATTTAGTCCTGGTTCCCTTCTTTCTCTTAAAATTTAATTGGGCTTAAATGTCAAGCAAAATGAAAAACTTATCTATATAGGAGAGGAGCAGGGAACAAGGTTTGGTGGGTTCTCAGTATTAAGTGGGTGATTAAGTGGGTGTATCCTCCTTTGCACTTTGGCACCCCATCTGCAGGTGGAGACAGAGAAGATGCTGCAGGCTTCTGCCTGGGTGAGAGCTGGGCTGTCGCTTGGCTGTGTGGAATGGGGACAGGGGTCTTGAGCTCTGCCTGTTGCTTAAACACATTTTCAGTCTTCCTCTTGCTTTAACCCCACTTTTCCCTGACCTGGGGTTTTGTGGGTGCAACTCAAGTTTTTCTCAGCTGATTTAAAACGCAACGTTCTTGGCCCTTTAGCTTTAGTTACCACTTCTCCCTCTACTTTCCAGCTTCCACATTTTATTGCTGTTATCTTTTCTCCCATTCATTTTATCTGGGGTACTTATATCTTATTTTTAGAAATTCTTAATCATCATTTTATGGTTTTAGGGGAAAGTAAAAGTTATGGATGTGTTCACTATCTTTTTATTATGATACTAAACTTTGTATCACATAGTGATTAAGTCTGTAGGTTCTCGCCTCAGATTTCCTATGCAGAGCGCCTCGTATGTTACAAACTCTTTGAGCCTCAGTACTCTCATCTGTAAAGTATTTTGGCTTTCTGATTTGAACACATATCACAGGTTGAATTTAGCCTGCCTGTGGTTTATTCGTAGCATCCTTATGAATATTTTAAGTTTATGGGTTTCCTGGTTGTTACTTAACTGCTGATCTCATCCAAGTTTTAGTGAATCAGAAAATTAGTCTAGAAAGTTCTAGATTATCAATCTAATCCATGTTCTTAAAACCTTTTAGAAGAAAATGATGTGTGAAGAGTCATAGTGTTTGTGCTTTTTGTGTTACTTTTTGTAGCATCTTGATTTATTAAACATAACTAAATACAGAATTTTATGTAAAGTAGGTCCTTTTATACTAGATTTTAGTCTAGAAAAGTTAAGAAAAAACTGGGGTGGTAAAAATGAGCAAATTCTGTCCAGTTGTTTTCTCTGCCCTTCCACATTCAAGTTGGGAAATACAATAATTTGGTTTTCAGAGCAGGGTACCTACTGCCACCAGGTCACAAAATGCTGTTGTCCCAGACTAGGACAGCTGGGAACCACAGCTCTGAGACAAGCATGGCAGATCATTTTCATTGGAGGCTCAGAATCATAGAACATAGTGAGTTGGAATGAATGTGAGTCATTATAAAACAGGGTATTTGTAGATTAGTTGGCTTCAGAGAGACACATTTGGAGTCAAAGGACTTGGGTTCGAGCCCTCGTTCTGTCCCTATGAATTGTATGACCATAAAAAGTCACCAAAGTTGGGGCAGCACCTGTGGCTCAGTGGGTAGGGCACTGGCCTCATATACTGAGAGTGGTGGGTTCGAACCTGGCCCTGGTCAAACTGCACCAAAAAAAAAGCTGGGCATTCTAGAGGGCTTCTATAGTCCCAGCTACTCGGGAGGCTGAGGCAAGAGAATCGCTTAAGCCCAGGAGTTGGAGGTTGCTGTGGAGCTGTGATGCCACGGTTCTCTACCAAGGGCAATAAAGTGAGACTCTGTCTCTTAAAAAAAAAAAAAAAAAAGAGTCACCAAAGCTCCCCAGCTTTCATTTCTTCATTTATGAAATGAAGGGGTTGGTTAAATCATCTGTCATGTTCCATGCAGCTGTCAAAAAACTCTATGAAACTCTTATTCCCAGCAATAACATTATTCACCCTGACATTAATAATTGAGTGGCCATCTCTTCCCCCCTAGATCAGTTCTGTTCACAAGGGCCACTTGCCTCTTTTGGTGGTGAGCACTTTCCACTACATCAGCTTGCAAAAGAGAGACAGTCTTGGCACCTTCCTTCCCTTTTTCCAAACTCTCTGTCCTGCTCTCTGTCTAAAGCTCTCTGCTGCAGTGCCTCATTAGTGTGACTCCCCTTTCTCTGAGTATTCTGTGCTCCTAAAATAACTTCTTTCTCCTCTCCAGCCCACATCCCTAGACTGGACCAATCCTAATTAGATGTGGGATTATCTGGTTGAAGTTATTCCCAGGTAGAGACAAAGGGTGACTGGGTTTATCTCCTAGTAGACACTAGTGGCACCTCTTCCCCAGGTGTGATGCCTGAAAATGTCTCCAGACATTGTCAAATGACCTCGTTGGGGTGGAATTGGAGAGAAAAAAATTTTTTGTTGAGACCCAGTGTTCTGTTGATGGCTTATATATCTAATATTAGAGAATTCTTTATTTTATGCAATAACATGCTCTTTCCAAAATTTGCTTTTCATTTTGCTTTCTGTTTACCTTCCATTGATTTAACCAGACATTGGTAGGAATAACAAAAAATAGCATACAACTGACTCTGAAAAGTTCTTTCACCTTAATGAATTCTCTGTAGGGAAGTCAGATGTGGGAATTTTTATAAACAGGCATAAACTTTTAGGGGAAAGCCTGTTGCATCAGTAATTGGTACCTTAGAGTCTGTAGATAGGTCAGAATGAAGAGAGGGTCCAATTGGCTTGCTGTGAAAGTCTGAACTAGCTTAAGGGAGCTGCATGGATAGTAGTAGCCAGCAGAGGTCTCCATCCACTTTTAAGTGACTCGTATTTAAATCTCTAAGAAATCCTAAATAGCCTGAGCCACTCTGGTGCCTCACGCTGACACCATCCTTATAGCTGCTCTCTAGAGACCAGTTCTTTCAGATGAAGAAGAAATCGTGCTTAGCACAGGATTGTGCTTTCCCTAGATGAGATAAGAGCTAAAGTTTCTGAATTGATCTCAGAAATGTGGAGTAGGATTTTGGAGAGAAAAGTATTGCAGCAACATTTTGCCGCTTAGAGCTTAGGATCAGAAAGGCTACAATCTGATGTCTGTAGTGATGACAGTCCACGTTGTGACTTGGGAATTTGAACATACTAAGGGAGAAAGACCTTCTGCCTAACAAGGAAAGGAAATTAAATTCCTCTCTTGACCTTAGTTCTGAGAGTGGAGCAGCCATAAAGTTCAATACAAGGCTAGAGCCTAAAGTAAGTCAGAGCTGTAGTTAAGCTAAGATTTTTGAAGAAAAGTATAACCTATTCTGGTATTTACTCTAGAAGACCCCCCAATGAGCAGTGCTATCACACGTGGCATTGGACAAGTTAGTGGGGGCTTATAGTATATTTTGTGAGTAAGTTAAAAAAGTTTCTTAAGTTAGTACAGGATAATAGTTATAATAGAATAAAAAGCTGATTTGTCAGTTGGCCTTTTATTGTCCTATGAGCTAATTAACTAGTTAATCAATTTATTGAAGCCCTAATTGGTGCTTTTCAGGGAGAGATTGTGAGAGATAATAAGACATCTGTGATCCTAACCACAAGGGTTGTCTTAGCAGAAAGTTGAGAAGATGGTGCCAGTTTTCCAAAGTGCATGAGAGATCTGAAACAGGAAGTGAGAAAGTTTGGGTTCAAGTTGTTGGGATGGATTTATTGGAGAGGTAGCATTTAAGGTAGGCCTTAAAGATGGGAGTTGCATCAGCCGTCTTTCTTACATTGGAAGGCAGGCAGAAGTATGCAACTAAATATTTTTTTGTAGTCAAATGGAACATTCATATCCCCAGTCTCCCTTGAATCACAAAGGAAAAGTGTACAATATAGGGTCTCAGAAGGCTGGACAGACACTAGACTATATCTTCAGAAATGTTTGTGTGGACAGGGAGAGAAGTGTAAATGGATCCCCAGTTTATCTGTTGAGTAGAATTTCCAAACATTCTTTTATTGGTCAGTGGCTCCATCAGCAGTGACCTCTAACCTCAGCCACACTAGGAGGTGGAAGTCAGGAGCCTGCTTTGCCTTTGAACTCTTCTTTGTACTCAATTGACTAGAAGCCTTTGAGGTGGCAGAAACATTCAGCATCTTCTTTTTTCTCTTGCCTTTAGCACTTGGAGTACGTTAAAATGTTAAAATAATCATTTTCTTTTCAGGCTACTGCACTGATCAGTGGGTCTTCATATTTTCCTATTAAGCAAACAAAATGTTTGTGCTGCTAAGAAGTACTTGAGGATATATTGGGTTGATTAGGAAAAAGACAGGAAATGTCTCTTTAAGAAAATAAAACCCCAGGCATGTGGTGTCCTTACCTACAAGGATCAAGAAAAGAAGAGGCCACAAAACAGCAAAATGTGTGTGCATATACACGGAAGTTCATGTGCTTTATAGGAGAACCCCTACAATGGGGCTCTTATTTTATTTGTGCAACACATTGAATTATTTGGTTTTCATAGCCACAGTAGTTTAGAAGTCACAAATTTGAAGGGGAGAAAGACAAGTGAAGGTCTCTAAGACAGATCGCCTGCCAATCTGATTTGAATAGGGAAGATGAAAAGCTATTTTTAAACAAGAACTCTCAGTATATCAGACAGCTTTTCAGGCTTTACTGTATGCTGGGTGTACCACTGTGAGGTGAAAAACTCCCCCAGTTCATAGAAGTATATGTTTGTTTGTTTTACATATTTTGAATTTCTAATATTCAAATGTGTGATATCACTACTTTGAACTTGAATATAGTTTCTGTTTCTT
The DNA here is from genome assembly GCA_963574355.1 of Loris lydekkerianus. NCBI lineage: Eukaryota > Metazoa > Chordata > Mammalia > Primates > Lorisidae > Loris > Loris lydekkerianus. The sequence continues at coordinate 16,054 of CAUYPK010013529.1, read as the reverse complement.
CCCACTGTATTATTATTGATGGGACATCTTAAAATTGTGGAAATACAGAAATTGCTATTGCTGGTGATGCCCCTGAATCTTTAGGCTAAGGTATAATTTTGCTTAGTGTGTTTGTTTTTAAAATATTGGATCGTGTGTAATATGTTTCATAAAGTGTTCTGTTTAAAATGCTTACATTTTTATGTTCAAAAAGTATTTTGTGATTTGCTTAAAGGAAACCCTCAGATGTCCAGAACCCTGAGTAACCCAGACTGATGTATTTATTATCTGAGGGTCTCCTGTGCTGCTGGCTTGACCATTACGTCCATGACGGTTATATGGCAGTCTGCGTCCATTCCCCCACCCCCATCACACACCAGTTTACAAAGCAGACTCTTTCAGCAGAGTAGTGAGATAGGCCATTAGAAGAGTAATCTGAATTTTTTTATGTGAAAAAAAACAAAGGATAATGAGATGTGAAGTAATCCTCCCAAGACCACACAGCATGTGAGGGACAGGCAGGGAGTACACGCTATTCTGCTGTCCCACAACTTTGTTCTAACCACAGAGCTGTGCAGCTTGGATTAAGAGTAAATATCAGGATCAACTTCCCAACATTTGAAGCTGACTGCTTATTGAATAGTCTTCTTGAAAAAGTAGACTGAGACATTTGGGACTGGATTGGGTTAAGGGTAACTATCAGGATCAACTTCCCAATTTTTGAAGCTGACTGCTTATTGAATAGTCTTCTTGAAAAAGTAGTTGCCTGAGACATTTAGGACTGAACTCATCTCTGCAAATTCCTCTTGTATAAGGAATGTGGAAGAGGTTTCACTTTTAATTTTCAGGATTGGTATTATAACGTTTGTCATTCTCATGCACACACCACCTACTTGTCCACCCCAACCCTGCAGCTGTGAAATTGAGAATTATATATATATATATTAATTAGACTTTGAGGGTTTTTAAAAAAACTACCAAATATCCCCTGCCTCGCCTCTCCGTGACTCCCCAGTATTCATGTGCCACTCCAGGCTTTGTTTCCCCATCTCTACTTTCCTACTTGCCCTTAAAAAGCTACTGGATCACTTCCCCTTAAACAGGACACATTGGCCTGATCCTGGGAATTCTTCCTGTGAAACAGACAACTGGTTCGGATACAAAGCGAGTCTCTTTGGCCAATGGGAGAGCCTTGGTGAGGGGCGTAAATCATTTTGTGAGATATTTTAACTTTCATAATTTTTTTTGGTAGCACTGTATATTCTATGTTTTGAGTTTTCCCGTGTGTGTAAATCCATATTGTGAAGGAGTGTGGTCTATGCATGTTGTTTAAAGTGGGATAAAATAAGGACTCATTTAATTGGAACCTTCAAGGAAGAACATTTTTATGTGTTTAACTTTTTTTTTTCATTTTTGGTATTAAGAAACTTGTTGGAAAAAGACTTACCAAGTATCTGATGGGAAGCCAAGAAAAGCATTTTAATAGAACTGTCTCAAATTTATAGTGCACTAGGGCCTGTGAATAAATTTTCCTGTCTTTAAGGTTTGGACTGATTTGCAGTTGTTTTGTATAGCTTCTGAGATTTAAATCCACACAGTCCAGATGGAGAGGCCATAAAGCTACTTTCCTTGGCAGCCTTGATCTGTCTTGTCTGTGGGCAAATATGACCAAGTAGTATGTGGAACTTAGTATATATAGGGCACTTATCATTTTGTGATAGCAGTTTTTGTTTGTTGGCTTTTCCTAGAGCAGCCCACCTAAGCTTCTCCAAATTTAGAAAAATCAGGACACCTAACTTTGTAATGCAAACCAATTACTGTATATACTCGAGTATAAGCCGAGTTTTTTTGGCACAAAATTTGGGCCGAAAAACCCGAACTCGGCACAAATTTTGTGCTGATAAAACTCGGCTTATACTCAAGTATATACGGTAAGCACCTGCTCTGTTCCTAGTATTATCTTGGTATATTGAGGGAGATTTTCTAAAGGGGGACACAGATTCCGGCTTTAAGAAAGGCACTCAGTTTCGTGGGAAGAGTACTCAGTAATATATAAATTACAAAGCCAGAAGTGCTGTGTACTCAGCTGTGCCAAGGGGAGTCAGGAATGACCCCAAGATGAGAGTGGATCAGTAGGTGAAAGGAATTTTCACAACTGGGTGATCTTGGCTGGGGAGAGAGGGTGAGCTGTCAGGACACTGACTTCCGTTGAGAGGCTTGCTCCAGAAAGTGACCAGTGGGTAAGAAGGGCAAGATGGAGCAGGCCTGGGGAGGTGGAAGAGGACTTTGAGGACCAGCAGTGGAGAACCTGAGAGGAAGTGGGGTAACTCACATGTGGGGAATAATGAAAAGATCTGTGAGGCATGGGTAAAAAAAATATAATAAAACAGTTGGAATGAACCTTAGAAATTATTCACTGCATTCCTGGTACACATATTTTATAAGTGACGAGTGAGCCCTAGAGCTGGAGGGTGTTGAGAATGAATTGTTAGGGTCAGAGTGGAGCTGACACCTAGGTATCCTGACTGCTGGTCTGGTGATTTTTTTTTTTTTTTTTTTTTTTTTTTCATGGCATACTATACTATTTTCCAGAATGTGGGTAATTATTCATTAGTAGATCATGAAGTTAATTAATTGAATCATGACTGGCATTTTCTTTTCTTTCTTTTTCTTTTTTTCAGTTTTTGGGTGGGGCTAGGTTTGAACCCACACCTCTGGTATATGGGACTGGCGCTCTACTCCTTTGAGCCACAAGTGACCCCCACCACCACTGGCATTTTCTTTAAAAATTGAAATATAATAGGAAATTATCAGAGTTTTTGTTAGGGTAAGGGTTAATATTTCCTGAAGCCTTTGTTTCAGTAGTGAGTTATTATGTAAAATGTATTTATGTGTTTTTACTGTGGGTCCCAGTCCAAAAAGTTTGAAAAATGTTGGGAGTTGAAAATGTATGGGTCCTTGAGTTGGAGAAACCTGAATTCAAATTCTGAGCTCTGCCATTCATCTACCAGCTTTGTGACCAGGGGCAAGTTAATTAACTTTCTTTTTTTTTTCTTTTTTTTTTGTTAATTAACTTCCTAAGCTTCCATTTTCTTATCTAAAACTTGGGGCTAACAATACTATAGAGTAGTGGTGTGGATTAAACGAGATAATTTACTCAGCAGTAGGTTGTGGTCCCCTTGCTCCAGACTGGCAGTCATTATGAGGTCTCCCCTGTGTCTGCATTTGAATATTGGAAGGAGCCTCCAGATTGGGAGAGCAGACTTAAGCAACCACACACAGTAAGTTACCATCACAAATGTATTATGCATTTGCTTCTGGGCTTTGAAACTTTAAACAGAATGTATTCCTGTGTGTTTGGGTATATATTTTATATCCTGGCATGAAAGGAGGTTCACCTATTTTTTTTTTGTTAGGGTCAGAATGGCTTATAGGTAGATAGAAATCAATGATTCTCTAGCTTTTTAAAAAATCAATGAATACTTTATTCATTTAGATAAAGTATCATTATTCTTTTACCCCTTTTCCAGTAGGAAAAAATGTTATACTGAGACTTTTACCCCCATCTAATCTGTTCTCTGCCAAATCGTGATTGTCTTCACTTTTTTGAACTAAAACCGTTAAAAAGCTAAGTAAACTTAAAGAGGAATGTTAGAGTCAGAATGGATCTTTGGGTAGTGAACAGCTGAAGAACTGGAGTCTATTTGGCATGAACTAAAAATAAAGGCAATTTTTCTGTGAATTTAAGAGGACTAGTCCATACCTTTTAGAAATAGCTGTTGTTCACATCCTACTTGGAGGAGGATGAGTTCTAATGTACGAGTTTCATGGTGCTCTTCTGCTTCTTCCCTTTTTCTTTCCTCCTCTTTCTGCTCCCCTGCCTCCCTTCCCCCATTCCTTTTTAGCCAGCTCCATCCCATATTTGAAATCCCACTGGAGCTCGGAGACGAGCTTCATCCCCCACATGATTTGGGCCAGGGGCTAAAACACTCCCATAAATCTGCAGCTCATTTTAATGCCACGTTAAACTGGTTTCCGTGGCCCCTGCCCTCTTTCTTTATGGGCTTCTTTGGCTCTTCTTTATAAAGAGGCCCTGTGGAGTCATTTTAAAGTTCTTATCAGTTTGCTGACAGCTATATGGGCCTTTCTGCCGAGTCCAGGAGCTCAAGCAGGCGTGTGAAACTTCTGATATTAAAATCACAGAAAAATGCCAGGCAGAAAGGACAGGGTGGTAGAGCAGTGATGTGAAGGTGAAAGACCCACAAGATAATTAACTACTGCAGGTCCAGAACCTCTCCTTTGGCCATTGATAGGGGGAGGGCAGGGAGAGTTAGGCAAGAAAGGGTTTTCCAAAGGTTTTTATTTTTCTCCCATGATTAGAAATGTTCTTCCATGGAAGTTTGTGCTTTCATGCTTCAGCAAGTGAAGTTGGGCAACACTGAAGGGGTAAGGTGGCCGGGTTTGCAGTGTATCTTTTTCCTAGTCTGACTGGCTAGATCCCAGCCTGCACATTTTTGCCAGCTCCAGCCTGCTGTCTTTTGGTCCAGCATCACTGTTATCGAATTTAAAGAGACTTTCATCAGTCAGCTTTCCTGCCCTTTTTAGACCAGATTGTTAACCCTCAATAATCCTTGGAGAGTGCTTCATGGAAACACCAGGCCCTCCATAAATGTCAGCCTGCAATCTTTGGCTCTTTTTACTCTCTGAGTTACAGAGAAATGGGCTGAAAGCTGCTCCTCCCTCTCCCCTACCACTTTTCCTTTCTTTCTTTCTTTGCTGGAAAACTCCTGCAGCAGACATCTGAAGAGAAGGAAAAACCATTACCTGGATTAAGGCCATTGGCTTGATGGGCACTTCAGAATCTTTGGCATCTCTTGCCTAGAATGTTTTTCCAGGCATTTTAAAAAGAGCATCTTTACTTTCATTCTCCTTTTAACTTTCCAGTCTTGGCTTCCAGAGGGGTAGGAGTGGGCACGATATACCTCAGAATGAACTTTATATCTTCCTGCTCTTCTAACTAAAGCTCGTAAGAAGAGGTTAGTAGCAATAAGCCCAATCCATTGGACATATATACATATATATATATATATATATATATTGTTTTTTAACTATTCTACACCCCTTTTTTGGCACAAACATTATCCTTTTTAAAGTGGTTTTGGGCATGAGCAATTTTGCAAGTATATTCAATTTAAAATAGTCCTTTAGCAGTATATATTCTGTCTCTCTCAGCATTGCAGAGGCAGAGAGAATTTGGAGTGGCCTAATAGAATTTGGGGTTATAGAAAAAGCAAAGCATTTTTTTTTGTTTGTTTTTTCTTTTGTTTTTTTTTTGTTCTCTCTCAGTTTTATCTTCAAAACATTGACAAATTAGTTGGGGGTTAAAGGGCTAGAATACATGTATAACAAAATGATTAAATTTATAGGTATAATTGTTAAATAAACATATAAAAAATAAGTGTTATTCTTGGAGCAAAGCATTTTTGTAGCAAGTTCATCAAACATATATTGCTATTTATCTAGAATTGTCATTGAGCAAACAATAAAAAATACTGATTCAATTTATTACTTGTGTAGCTCCTATGGGGAGAGTACATTTGTCCCTTGGTATCTGAGAGAGATTAGATCTAAGACTTTCCAGGAATACCAAAATCCATGGATGCTTAAGTCTCTTCTATGAAATGGTGTAGTATTTGCACTTAACCTATACACATTCTCCTATATACTTTAAATTATCTCTAGCTTGCCCATAACACCTAATACAATTTAAACAGTTACTATATTATTTAGAGAATAAGGGCAAGAAAAAGTCTATACTTGTACTGTGTAGACAATTCTGTCCTCAATTGCTTGAATCCATAGAGGACCAACTATTTATGTATTAGGTAAAAAAAACTAAGCAACAAAACAAAATGCCTCAAACTCCAAAGTGGTAAAATTATTTTTTCATACTCTTCTGATAACTAAATTGATATCCTCTTATTAGTTAAGAAGTTAAACTTAGGGCAATGGACTAGGTATTATTTTTTATAGTATAATTTTGACAAACTAAGTATATTGGAAGTGGCCGATAAATATATGGTCTTAAATATTCTTTGTACACTGAGTGCAGCAGTGGGGCATTTTGGCATCTGGTGGAAATGAAAAGACCTAGAAACTGGTGACACATGGAGGCATCTGAGTGAAGGACTGTGATGCTGTGTGAGGAACAGCAGACCTGGCCCCAACACTTAGCTTAGAATAGCTGCAGGTTGTTATTTCCTGAGTCTCTTTGCCTGGAAGCCTTCGGTAACTTTACATATGAAACATCAGCATGTATAAACTTTGGAATTCTTTTTAGGATGTAAACCATAGAAGAGAAGGATTTCAACTATCCAATCTGCCACTACAGTGATTTTTAACTTGAGATGAAGCAGCAATCAGAATGCCCTGAATAGGCTTTTGGGGCTGGCATGTGGGGACCTGGATCTCTGCTGAGAGTCCCTGTTGTTTATAATAAGCCATAGTTACTGTTACTCACAGGAGTGTGTCATCCTTGAGGTGAAAGGTTGGGGGGAAAGTGAGAACCATTGACGTAGCAAGTGTAGCTGTTTCAAACTTCTCTGTCTGTTCAGAGTCCCGATTTGGGGAATGTTCGTTGGAGTTTCCTCTTAGGATCACAGCAGAGCTTGTCTCAGTAACCCGAATCAGAAGGTGGGGCTTTCCAACAGCAATCAGTATATAAAGGACTCATGGCCCCTGGTCAGGAGGAAAAATGACCATGGCATCGCATCCACACGATTTTCAATTTCCTTTTTTCTGGGAATGTGTAGTAACAATGGAAAGGCTGCCGTGCCACCTGACTGCTGAGTTAGTATTCACAGCCACGAAAAGAAAAGCCAAAAGAATGGCTGCTGGTATTCTCTGGAACTGCTACTACGCGGAAAAGAAAATAGAGATAAGAACATCGCCTGAACAGGGCTGTTGTGATCGCAGCTTTTGGGATGAAGTAAGTTTAGAGTTCTGCCCTCTTAGTTCCTTTGCGTGTTGTGTTTGTGTGTGTGTTTTAATTAAAAAGGGCAGGCCTTTCAAGCGTGCCTGGTTGGAGTGAGGCTTGTTTTATATTTTCCTCCTCTAATCAAACAAACTTATGCTTTCTTTCTCCTGGTTTTAGCATAGCAAACATGGGAAACCTCACCCCAGGCAGATTCCTTTAGAGCTAGTTGACCCAAGTTGTGCTCTTATTTATTTATTTTTCATGAGACATCTTGATTAAGGGTTTCCAGTTCACCTTTCAGCTCTTCTGTGGAACCAGCCAGGAGAGAGAGCCGATCAGCTGCTAATCACTCAGGAAGCCCCTGATCTAGCCTAGGGAACGGTAAAATTCAGAGGCATGGGTGACTCAGAAAATTGGGCATGACAGAAATGAACCTTTGCCCAGAAGGCTTGACCAAACACAATTTTATTGGTCAGTGGCTCCTGCTTTAGTAACCTTTCACCCCCGTGGCTCTTAGAGATACAAGCCACTGGCCTGCCTTGCCTTTGAACTCCTCATGGCTCCTGCCACCTCAAAGACTTCTAGTCAGAGGCTTATGTTTTGCTGGGGACCTCACCTCACAGCAGGATTTCAGCAGTTGGGAAAACCGATCTACCCTTAGAACATTGACATATTTGAAGGTGATACTCCTGAGACTTGCAACCTATGGCTTTCTATTTCAGGAGCTGTCTGTCACATGTCAAGAAACATGACTTGGGCTTCCCCCTTTCTGCTTCCCGACTCCTCCTTGTTTCCCAGAGGACAGGAGGTCATATGATGGGAGCATTTCCTAAGTGTATTCACAGAGCCATCTCTTACCTTCAAGGTCTCTTGCTCCTTATTCTTCTAACTTTCTCAGAGGACCATCTGTTTTGAAAATTTTTTTTAAATTGGGCAAATGCATGTAAATCACAAGCCGTCTCTGGTGCCTGGGAGAATAGTGAATGGTGGAGATGGCGTAGTAAAAGTATCTCGGGGCTACGTGTTAGTCCTAATGCTTTCAGATCACACCAGCCCCACATGTGAGAGAGCCAGCTGCACTTTTGTCTGTGTTCTTGCTTCCATTCTACTTTTGGGAAAAACTAGATCTCGCCAGAATACATAGAAATAGCATGACTTGCCCTTCCATATCTTCTTGGGTTCTTGCCTAAGGAGCCAGAGTGAAAGTCAGGTATTTAGAGGCAAATCCAGGGAACCATGGACATTGGATGACTTTAGTATAGTTTCTTTGTCAAGAAATCAAGCTTCTCATTCTAAAATAGTGAGTAGAAATTGCCTGTTCTACTCATTATGCTTTTAGTGTAGAAAGGAGCAAATGACCTCTGTTGAGGGACTTTGCTTTTCTAAATTTCAAATAGAATATGATTGATAATAGCATTATCTTCAGCAAAAACAACTGTCCTCTGCCTTAGAACAAAGGCTGAAGTTTTAGCAGGTATCCAGGTAACAGAAAAGCCAGGCCTGATACAACCACTGTCTTATTCTGTGGTCATGAATATTTTCATGAGTGTGGTCATGAGCTCACATTTCCAAGTTTGCAAAGGGAAGGGGAGAATCAACATTTATGCTAACTACTATGTCTGGTGCTATATTAGGAGCTTCCTCGTGAAAACCTGATGAAGTAGCTGTTGTTCTCATATTTATAAAAGAACCTTACAGGCTGAGTAGATAGCCTGAGGTTACAAAGCTTAAGAGGCAGACTTGGGTTTGGGAAGAATTTGTGGCATGTGATTAAAAACTATGAGGTTATTTATAAAGCTCTATTTTTATTCAGAGCACCTTTTGAACTAGTATGATCATCTAAAATATTGATAAAATGCCTGCTTCGGTAGGAGACTATGCACAATGAAGAGTTGTACCAGTTATAGTTCTCATTCTCAAGCAGCCAATATTCTCAAAGGGAAAGGTAATGTCTACGCATGTCTGTATTTATTTTTTAGGACTACCATAAAAAAATAACCATAGACTGGGTGGCTTATAGAGCAGAAGTTTATTTCGTACCATCTGGAGACTGGAAGTCCGAGAGCAAGGTGTTGGCAGGGCGGGTTCTCTGAGGTCTCTGTCTGCGTTGCAGACGGCTGCCCTCTTGCAGCCCCTTCACAGGTCGTCCCTCTGTGCCCATGCAACACGCACCTCTGGTGTCTCTGTGTGTGTCCAGATTTTCTCTTCTTATAAGGACACCAGATTAGATCAGGGCCTACCTTAGTACCCTCATTTTAGCTTAGTCACCTCTTTAAAGGCCCTTTCTCCAAATACAGTTACATTTTGAAGTAGTATAGGTTAGTGGCTCGATTGAGAAAGGATTTTTTGCTCTTCTCTGTGGAGTCCACCCCTGAGGTGTTTTCTTCTAACTCCATTCTCAGCTCCTTATCAGAGAGAAGCACTAGTAATAGTATAAATCCAAAGAGAGGACAGGAGTGGGTGAAGAGGAACACTTTAATATCACCTCATTCCATTGCACATTCAAACACTGAGAAGCAACCTTCTGGACTGACTTCAGAATTTGTGAAGAAACTTTTCCCTGGATACCTCATTCAGTGAGGTAGGGTGGTACCTGTTCACAACATGTGAGGTGAATTCTTTTTTTTTTTTTTTTTGAGACAGAGCCTCAAGCTGTCGCCCTGGGTAGAGTAATGTGATATCACAGCTCACAGCAACCTCCAACTCCTGGGCTCAAGCGATTCTCCTGTCTCAGCCTCCCAAGTAGCTGGGACTACAGGCGCCCACCACAACGCCCAGCTATTTTTTGGTTGCAGCCGTCATTGTTGTTTGGCAGGCCCAGGCTGGATTTGAACCCACCAGCTCAGGTGTATGTGGCTGGCGCTTTAGCTGCTTGAGCCACAGGCGCCAAGCCATGAGGTGAATTCTTAAAAGAGTTTATTAAACCTAAGAAAAGCTCATTTTTTTTTCTTTTGTTTTGTTGTAGTAAAGGAAAGATTCTTAGATATGAGGAATTTTTTAATTGAAATTTTAAATACCCCAGCTCATGTTTTTACTCTAGAAAGGGAAAGTTAAAGGTATAGGATTATATACCAGATCAAGAGCTTCAGGCCTTAACAAATGCTTGAGAATTTAAAGATGAACACAGAAAACCTTTCATGATAAAAGCAATTCTTTATTCTTAAGCTTATATCACTTAAGATGGTTGATTTGGGTGATGAGTTGGACAGGGAGGGTAGTAAAAGAAATAGGTACATGAAAATAACATATCCCTCTCCGGAGAGAGAGAGTATTAAATTGTCTGTGTAACCCCACTTGCCTTCTCTGTGTTGCCTCACCTCACCTCAGTGGGATCAACCCACCCCAACACATTTTTGTATATCTGTAGCCCTCTGAATGGGTCAGGTTGGCTATCTGTTCATTTAAAACTTAATTTTCTTTTAATAACAGAAACCTGATTTCCTTGGCCAAGATATGTTCATGGGTTTACCTTCTTCATTTGTATGTTTTTCAGAGCAGTGGATTCTTCTTGACTAATAGCAATAGGGAGGGCACAAGTTGTTTAGAAAATTAAGGGGCCACAGAGGCTTCTGAGTTTATCTTCTGTAAAACATGTCAAGGACCTCATCTAAAGTTTTTTTAGAGGATCTATTAATAAAGCAGAGTCGTACTACATAATGCCACACTCCGTTAATGGCAAGCCATTAAATATGCCTTAGTTATTAATGAACCAGGCCCCGGCAGGGGGATATCTGTTGTTTATTATCTATACGGTATTGCATCGATTTTTGCAGCAAATTTGTTGACATCATTGAGACATTTAATGTTTTATATTTTTGAACCTGGGAGATGAGGTATATCTTAAATAAAATGGTTTCTTTTATCTGCATAGCTAAACCACTATCATTAGGTGATGTGGTATCTCATCATGGTATCTTACCAGGCCCCAAGGAAATAACTGTCTTGCTCTTGCTCAGGCTGGTCTCAAACTCATAAGCTCAGGCAATCCACCTGCCTTGGCCTCCCCGGTGCTAGGATTACATGAGCCACTGTGCCTGGCTCTCTTTTCAAGATTTTTTTTAATTTTTATTTTTTGAGACAGAGCCTCAAGCTGTCACCCTTGGTAGAGTGCCATAGCATCACAGCTCACAGCAACTTCAAACTCCTGGGCTTAAGTGGTTCTCTTGCCTCAGCCTCCCAAGTAGCTGGGACTACAGGCGCCTGCCACAACGCCCGGCTATTTTTTGGTTGTAGTTGTCATTGTTGTTTGGCAGGCCTGGGCTGGATTTGAACCCAACAGCTCTGGTGTTATGTGGCTGGTGCCTTAGCTGCTTGAGCTATAGGTGCTGAGCCTCTTTTCAAGATTTTTATTGCATGACTTTATCATTTGTTTGTTTTTATATTACCAACCTAGTAAGGACTAACTCCCTACTGTATTATAATAAGCATAGAAGAAAGAGATCAAGGGTGAAGATGGGTATTACATTGCCTAGACAACTATTCCCCTAAATATTGAGAAAGCTTTTTGGTTATTGCTATTCTCAGAAGGGTGTTTTGATAGCACTGAAGATAGACTCTTAACAGTCCTTGCTGCTACTGTGTTAGCTAAGAGCTCATAGGTCTATGGCTAGGAAAGTGAAACTTCTCAAAAGTTGAATTTCCTAGGGCATTAGGAATTGAAGTTGTTGATTGATTTCTTCAGTAAGCTGTGCAGGACCAGCTTAGTACATGCTCCAGTGTACCTGAGTTAAATCAAGAAGTCTAGAGAAAAGCAGGACTGGTAAATCATCATGAACCCTCAGTGGCTCAATTTTCTCATCATAAAATAGGGATAATTTCTTTGCATTGTGAGGATTACATCAGTCCAGGTAAAGCACTTAAAATAGTGCCTGGTACATAGTAAGTGCTTAGTTTAATCAACTGATATTTATTGAACTCTTGCTTTGTGATGGGTGTAGGTCTGGGTGTTGGGATGTAGCAGTTAAAACAGACAAACCTTGTTGCCTGCATGGAATTCTTATTCCTGCAGAGGAGAAAATGTTAGATGATAACGGTGATGATGAGGAGGAGCATCATTATCTGAGGTCACAGATGTTAGAAACAGAACTAACTGTGGGTATTAAGTTCACTGTTTCATCCTCTCACCAGGGCCATTTGTTTTTTACACAGACATAACTATGCCTTTTTGTACATACCTGGAATGAGGATCGTTTCTAGATTGCTTGTGTTTGCCTTCATTGTCTGTTTCATTGCAAATTTACTTCTTATATTCCAAACTCCATTGCATAACTTAGAGAAAAAAAGGAGATTGGAATCCCCATTCTTCACTTGTCTCTCTTTGTCCTATGTTCATTAATAGTTCTTTCTCTGTAGCCTTTCCCTGATGATAACTGTGGTTTTTAAACTGTTTATAGGAATCAACCATGTAATCTGGTGCCATGTATGTTTGTAAAGAGCTTGTAAATATGTATTGGTTCTTGAAAAACACCTTGTCTCATTAAAAACTCTTGTGAGCTCAAGCAAGTACACTATTTTGCTATCAGAAAGAATTGCCTAAGGCCAGGTGTAGACTCATGCCTATAACAACCTAGCACTCTGGGAGGCCGAGGCGGGTGGATTGCCTGAGCTCCCGGTTTGAGGCCAGCTTGAGCAAGAGCGAGGCACTGTCTCTAAAAATAGCTGGGCGTTGTGGTGGGTGCCTGTAGTCCCAGCTACTTGGGAGGCTGAGGCAAGAGAATAGCTTGAGTCCAAGAGTTTGAGGTTGCTGTGAGCTGTGACGCCATGGTACTCTACTGAAGGTGACAAAGCAATACTCTGTCTCAAAAAAAAAAAAGTATTGTCCAGACTTTATCTTTCAGACCCTTTTCCTATGTTTTTGTGATGCTTTAGGAATATATGCTATAGCCATTTTCTTTGATGGAACAAACTGTGTTAATTCTTTAACCACTTCCCCCATAAACATGAATATTAAGACTAAGACTCCTAAGGAATACTCTGCTTCAGAGTGGGTGACATGTGCTTATATATAGGCCTTTGGGAATTTTTTTGGGCAGCTCTGTTTGAGAATAGGATTTAATTACTGCTCCATGTATTTTCTTGCTTTTTTAAAAACCTTTGAGTGACTTACAGTTTTGCACATAAGAGTAAGATCTAGAATTCCTAGAAATTAAGCAACACAAAGGGGAAATTATTGCATATTAACTTTTTATGCATATATGTGAATGGGGCTGTTGCTGATAGTGAGACTTCTCCAGAAATCTTTGGAGCATGCTAAGGAAACATGGCCTAGAAGACTATGTCAAGCCTATTTTCATCTCAGCACCAGAGAAATGGGATTAAACTGGGGCAGGTTAAGAGATGGTATAATAGAAGTGCTAGGGCTGGAGAAAGTTAGATTTAAAGGTGCTAGCTTGCTGCAGCCAGGCAAGTAGTAAAGTTATGAGCAACTTCTCAAAGTCATGAGAAGGGTGGGAAAGAGAAAAAAAAGATTTATTTAGTATGGCAAGGGATTTCACAACTGTATTTGTTAATATTAAGGTGATTTTTTTTTTTTTCTTTTTATTACCTATGTGCCACCTGGATAGAGTTTTGTTTTGTTTTGTTTTTAGAGGCAGAGTTTCACTTTGCTGCCCTTGGTAGAGTGCTGTGGCATCACAGCTCACAGCAACCTCCAGCTCTTGGGCTTAGGTGATTCTCTTGCCTTAGCCTCCCAAGTAGCTGGGACTACAGGCACCCGCCACAATGCTTGGCTATTTTTTGTTGCAATTTGGCCGGGGCTGGGTTTGAACCCTCCACCCTCGGTATATGGGGCCAGCGCCCTACCCACTGAGCCAGAGGCACTGCCCAAGTTTTTTGTTTTTTTGAGAAGGGTCTTTTCCCTGGCTAAAATACTGGTGTGATTATAGCTCACTATAACCTCCAACTCCTGGGCTAGGGTGATCCTCCTACTTCAGCTTACCAAGCAGCTGGACTACAGGGATGCATCACTGTGCCTGGCTAATTTTTCTGTCTTTTGTAGAGCCTTTGTCTCTTGCTCAGAGTGGTCTCAAACTCCTCCCCTTAAGCTATTCCCCACCCCTTGTCTTGGCCTCCCCTGGTGCTGGCCATTACAGGCTTGAGCCACCATACCCAGCCCAACACTTTTTTTTTTATTGTTGGGGATTGATTGAGGGTACAAGAAACCAGGTTACAGTGATTGCATTTGTTAGTTAAAGACCCTCTTACAATTGTGTCTTGCCCCCAACCCAACACTATTTTTAAAAAGACAGAACAACAGTAATAACAACCCACTATGGAGCCCAAATTCTAATATATTGTTAGAAAGATGGAAATGTGGGACAAAGTAAAAAGAAGTTGAGGTTAAATTCTCGGAGAGATTAATTTTTAGCAAGAATTACTGGGCTCTATGTGAGATCCTAGGAGAACAAATACGCGTTCACTAAGGTGTGCTATGTTAGATCTTGCTCTTGGCAGTGGCTGCATTTAAAATGATTCTCAGCTGTTCCCCTAGGACAACACATCTTAAAATACTCTTTACTGGCTAAGCCAAGTCTAGTACTGCTTTGCTGATATTGGGAAAAATTAATTGTGACATTGAGGGTGGAGTTCTGTTTCCTTAATCCATTCCAATTTTCTAAGACACAGGGGCCTTTATTCTACAGGAAGTTCAGAATCCCAGTCTAAAGAAGCTGTGAGAACCCACAGAAACCCACTATCCTAAAGTTGTAGTATTTATGAGTCAATTTTTTGAATCCTTGCCCACAGATAGGGGCTAATGAATTTTGCTTAGCATTGTGGGAGGTTTTGATCAATCTGGGAAGATAAGTTTTTTTTCTCCATAAAATAACAGTGGACAGGTATAGATGCTGATTATTGAGAAAAATTAAGTATCAGGTGCATTAAAAAAGAAGGGCCCACAGTAGTTTCAAGGAGGAGATGAACATTAAAATACAGATGTTCACAGCAAAATTGAGCAGAAAGTACGGAGGGTTCCCATATAGCCCTTGTCCTCACAGGTATATAATCTCCCCCACTGTTGATATCACCCACCACGTGATACGTTTCTTACAGTTCATGAACCTACACTGGCACATTATTTTGTCCATAATTTATATTAGGGTTCACTGTTGGTATTGTACATGCTACGGCATTGGACAAATGTATAGTGACATGCATCCACCATTGTAATAACATACAAAACAGTTTCATGGCCCTAAGAAAATCCTGTCTGCTCTGCTTATTCAGACCTTCTTTCCCCCAACTCCTGGCAACCACCAATCTTTTTACTTTCTGCCTAGTTTTGCCTTTTCTTTAAGTCATATAGTTGGAACCATACCACGTGTAGCCTTTATGGTTTGGTTTCTTTCCCTTTGTAATATGTATTATGTTTGCTTCCTCCGTGTTTTTTCATAACTTGATAGCTCATTTCCTTCCAGCACTGAATAATGTCCCATTATGTGGATGTACCACAGTTTATTTATCCATTCACTTACTGAAGAACATCTTGATTACTTCCAAGTTTTATGTATGAATAAAGATGCTGTGAACATCCATGTGCAGTTTTTATGTGGATGTATAATTTCAGTACATTTGGTTAAATACCAAGGACCACAGTTGCTGGATTATCTGGTAAGAATGTTTAGTTTTATGAAAACCTGCCAAACTGTCTTCCCAAAGTAGCTGTACCATTTTGCATTCCCACCAGAATGAAAGAGACTTAGTGTAGCTCCACATCTTCACGAGCATCTGGGGTTGTCAGTGCTTTGGAAGTCAGCCATTCTAATAGGTGTATATTTGTATCTTATTTTTATAATTTCCAATTCCTTAATGACATATGATGTTGAACATCTTTTCATATGCTTTCTTGCCATCTGTATATCTTTTTTTTGTGAGTTGTCCAGTTTTTTTTATTTTTTTATTTTTTTTTACCACTTTTTAATCTGGCTGTTTACTTTCCTATAGTTGAGTTTTTGAGTTTTCTTATATATTTTTTTTTATTGTTAAATCATAGCTGTGTACATTAGTGCAATCAAGGGGTACAATCAAGGGGTTTCATATACAATCTGAAATATTCTCATCAAACTGTTCAATGTAGCTTTCATGGCATTTTCTTAGTTATTG
>CAUYPK010013526.1:0-15072 GCA_963574355.1 Loris lydekkerianus | reverse complement strand
TTTTCTGCATCTATTGAGAGGATCGTATGATCTTTATTTTTGCTTTTGTTAATATGGTGGATAACGTTTATGAACTTGCATATGTTAAACCAGCCTTATATCCCTGGGATAAAACCTACTTGATCATGATGTATGACTTTTTTGATGATAAGCTGTAATCTATTGGCTAGGATTTTGTTGAGAATTTTTGCATCTATGTTCATGAGTAAGATTGGTCTGAAATTCTCCTTTTTAGTTGGATCTTTTCCTGGTTTTGGTATCAGGGTGATGTTTACTTAATAGAACGTGTTGGGGAAGATTCCTTCATCCTTAATTTTTTGGAATAATTTCTGCAGTACAGGAATAAGCTCTTCCTTGAATGTTTGATAGAATTCTGGTGTGAATCCATCTGGACCAGGGCATTTTTTTGTTGAAAGCTTTTTTATTGTTTCTTTAATCTCAGTGCATGAAATTGGTCTATTCAGGAGCTCTGTTTCTTCCTGGCTAAGTCTAGGGAGAGGGTGTGATTCCAAATATTGATCCATTTCCTTCACATTGTCAAATTTCTGGGCACAGAGTTTCTGGTAGTATTCAGAGATGATCTTTTGTATATCTGTGGCATCAGTTGTTATTTCCCCTTTATCATTTCTGATTGAGGTTACTAGAGATTTTACTTTTCTATTTCTAATTAGTCTGACCAAAGGTTTATCTATTTAATTTATTTTTTCAAAAAACCAACTCCTTGTTTCATTAATTTTCTGAATAATTCTTTTGTTTTCAATTTCATTGATCAGATATCATATTGCTCAGACTGAGTAAGGTCTGTTTCAAGAATCTAGGAGCATTTAATTGGGTGCATAAATATTTAGAATTGAAATTTCTTGTTGTATTTTCCCTTGGCCTATATAAAGTGACCATCTTTGTCTTTTTTGACTTTAGTTGCTTTAAATTCACGTGTATCTGAAAATAAGATTGCAACTCCTCTTTTCTTCCGAATTCCATTTGCATGAAAAATTGTCTTCCAACCCTTAACTCAGAGTTTTAATTTGTCTTTTGAAGCCAGGTGTGTTTCCTAAATACAGCAAGTGGATGGCTTATGTTTTTTAATCCAGTCAGCCAATCTATGCCTCTTCAGTGGGGAATTCAAGCCATTAACGTTTATGGAGATAATTGATAAGTGTGGTGGTGTTCTATTTATCTTATTTTGTGAGAGTCCATTACTTAGTTTTATCTTTTGCATCAGTGTGGAAGTTAGGTTCTGTCCTGTAATTGCTGATCCATTGTGATGGTCAGTGTGTAGAACCAGTTGAAGTATTTCCTGTAGAGCTGGTCCTGTTGTGACGAATTTCCTCAATGTTTGTATATCTGGAAATGATTTGATTTCTCTATCAATTTTAAAGCTTAGCTTAGAAGATATAGAATTCTGGGGTAGAAATTGTTCTGTTTAAGTAGATTAAAGGTAGATGACCATTGTCTTTTTGCTTGGAAAGTTTCATTAGATAAGTCTGCAGTCACTCAGATGGATTTGCCCCTGTAGGTCAACTACCGCTTATTCCTGGCAGCTTGAAGAATCTTTTCTTTTGTCTTGACTTTGGACAAGTTCATCACAACGTGTCTTGGAGAAGCTTCGTTAGAGTTGATGTGACCTGGGGTGTGATATCCCTCTGAAAGCAGTGTGTCAGAATTTTTGGTGATATTTGGTACATTTTCATTTATAATATTCACTAGTATGGCTTCCATTCCCTCTGGGGCATTCTTCTTCCTCTTCTTGGATTCCTGTAACTCATATGTTTGAACGCTTCATAAAGTCCCATAATTCTGTCAGTGAACGTTCTGCTTTCTCTCTCTTCTTTTCTGCCTCTTTAACTATCTGAGTTATCTCAAGAACTTTGTCCTCTACCTCCGAAATTTTTTCTTCTGCATGGTCTAATCTGTTGTTGATACTTTCTATTGTATCTTTAAGTTCCCTAATTGACTACTTCAGTTCCTTTAGCTCTGCTACATCCTTTCTATAGTCTTCATATCGTTCATCTCTTATTTGATTTTGTTTTTGGATTTCCTTTTGGTTATTTTCCACTTTATTAGCAGTTTCCTTCATTGTTTCCATCATTTCTTTCATTGTTTTCATCATGTGTATTCTAAATTCCCTTTCTGTCATTTCTAACATTTCTTTATGGGTGGAATCCTCTGTAGTAGCTACCTCATGGTCCCTTGGAGGGGTTGCTCTGGACTGGTTCTTCATGTTCCTAGGAGTTTTCTGCTGATTCTTCCTTATGAGTGATTTCTTTTATCTGTTTCCTTGCTGTAATTTTCCTTTCACTTCCTCTTGCTCTTTAAGTTCCCGTGCCTCTGGACTAGGGTTTCCATGAGTCAGCTGCCGAACGAACACATGCAACCACTTGCCAGTTTTCCACTGCTTTTGTCCTCCTCTTGGGGTCCAGAAGTCTCTCGCTGACTCCTTGTGTCCTCAAAGAGATGATTATAGGCAGATCCCACCATCCTGGAGATCTCATCTCCAGAGATGCCTGGAGTCTTGTCTCCCCAGACTCACCATGCCCAGTTGCAAGGAAGCTGTTACTCCAGCCATTCCTAATGTTAATGGGGAATATAAGAGCAATCTTACAACTGCCTGGCAGGAGGGAAGGAAGAATTTTGTGAGCAGTGCTATTGATTACTACACAGAGCTGAGGAGTGGGGTTAATTAAAATCATCACGCTCTACAAAGAAGATGGAGTCAGGAAACATACATACCCAGAGATAATATTAGTATTTCTCTGGAAAAAATGGGGTCCAGTAGTATCTGTAGAATGATACTCAAATGTAAGTACTACCAAGTTGTAATTTTCATGTACTATTTTTTATAATTCAATAAATCTATGCCATATTTCATACATTCTACAAAATAAATAAAGGAAACATGAATCTGACTATGGAAATATGCTTATAGCATTCTTCAAGGCAAGGTAAATATCATAAAAGAAGAAAAGATAGCTCCATCAGGTAAAATTTTTAAAAACTCTAATGACATTGCAGCAATGATTTGGTGTGACAATCTCTCTAACACATTATTTTAAAACTACCAGAGTCAACAATTAATTTCTTTTGATGACTAAATCGCAGGAGGGAAATTTAAAAGATGCTTTGGTTTACAAAATATTCAACTACTTATACTTTTGGAATCTGAGATCCCAGTCTGAATATTGTTACCTTACTGAGCCTTCAGACGATTTGAATACTTACTAAGGAGGAATCTACAAAACCAAAGTTACACTCCATAGATCTGGTCATAATTTCTGATGTACAGCCTTCTTTACACCAGTAACTTACAGTATAGAAATTTTGTAAGGACGGTTTTCAAAAACTGTTAAGGAAAACAGGGTGATTATAGCTATAAATTCCTCCTGAATACCTGTATCAGATGAGGGAGTACAATTGGTATTTTTGTGAACATTTCTGGTCTCTAACTTCATCTTAATTTTTAGAATTAGGTACTAGAATTTAATCTTTTATAACTACCTTACCATCTTTTTACTATTTGTTTCTTTGCTAAGTAGCTTACTAATTGGTAGGTCTGTGTGCTCAAAGCTATGGGCTTAGTTCAAGGATTTCTCAGTTTTGGGATTATTGCCATTTGGGGCTGGATAATCCTTCATTGGGGGAGAAGGAGGTTCTGTACTGTGCATTGTAGGGTGTTTATCAGCATCCCTGATATCTACCCACTGGATGCCAAAAGCACCACTTATCTAGTTCTAGTTGTAACAACCAAAAATGTCTCTAGACATTTCCAAATGTCACTTGGAAACATGATTGCACTTGACTGAAAAACACACATGTAATTTAATCAGAATCTACTTCTGGGACTAAATATAGAGTAAGTGTCCCCTGAATATCATGGGCTTTTAAAAAATGTCATTATGGGGGTATATATGTTTTGGTTAAATAGTTTGCTTTTGTATATTTTAAGTCAAAGTTTTAAGTGTCCCCTTCACCGAGAAAGTGCACCCATCTCCTATTCCCCCTGCTCTCCTATTTTAATTCCATTGAGTTTTGCTTCCCTATGTGCACATAAGTGTTAATGAACTAGTTCTGTGCAGGATTGTTTCAGTTACTATGGTTCCATAAAAAATTACCTCAAAAATTAGTGGCATAGAACAATTATTTATTAGCTTACGGGATTTATGGATCAAGAACTCTGACAGGGTACAGCAGGAATGTCTTCTCCCTGCTACATCATATCTGAAGCCTCTGCTGGGAGACGTAAAGGCTAGGGTTGATATTTTCTGAAGGCTTCTGGCACATGTTTTCTCTTGACCAGGAGAGGCACAAACAGCTAGAGCTGTGGCGGGAACATGCACTCCTGGCTTTTCCATGTGGATTCTTTTTTACAAAAAGTGCTTATGCAATCCAAGAAAAAGAGATCCATGTGTCAGCTGTATTCCCTTTTATGACCTAAGCTCCAAAGTCTCATAATACTATGTATCAGTTCCAGCACACCCTGTTAGATGAAGTGTTTAAAAGGCACAAGGAGGCAAACAAACATCACTTCATAAGAAGACCATGTGGGATGAGACACAGATCAGTGTGCTCATCTTTAGGAAAGATAGTCTGCCAGTGGATGGACCCTTGAATAATATCTGAGTCCTGTTAGTAATGAAGAAGGGGAATTTGTAAATAGGGTTTACAAATGCACCTTTAATCAAACAGTCCAAATGAAAAAAGTGTATATCCTAGATGGCTAATAAATTAGTTGCAAAGCTGATATTATGCATGAGCTTTACATTTTAGTAGACTAAAATAGTCATGTTGTTAATCCCTCTGTTTTACATATTTTAACATGATATGTAAATGAATACAAAAGTGATAACAGTGATAACAATATTTCTTGGTAATTTGGCCCAGTTCTAAGTGTTGAGATGAATTTTCCAGACTCTGTCAAATGAGTTTAGCAAGAATAATGGCATCTTGCTGATGGTGTGAAAGCAACGGCAGAGAACATCCTCCAAATAATAGCTCATATGAGAACTGTTGCCAAAAGGGATTCGAAGAGTCATTGCATCCTACATAGATGAGAAAAGGAAGATAATTATTCAAAGTCCAGGCCCAGAGACTAACTTGCCTGATGTTCTCCTTTGACCCTTATACATAACCTTTGGGATGTCTCCATACAACCCAGTTTAATAACCAGTGATCGGTATAAAAATTAGTGAACTAGGAATTGGAACTCAGTTATAGTCCGGGTTTAGCCAGTTGTCTAACTTTGCACAAGTCCTTTACTCTCCTGGAGTCTCAGCTTCTTAGTTTGTAAGTTGGCAGAATTGGCATAGTGGTCTCAGAAGCCCTTTCCACTTCTGTAATTCCATAACGATCTTAGGGAGATGCCCATAAATATTCAAATGAGAATATTGAACTGGTTCCTGCTAATCCTGTTACCCACCAAGTGCTTGGCATGGTTAGAGTATTTAATACATTCTCTACTTTGAAAGAGTTCTGGAAATCTGTTTGAGCCCTCTTTTAAGAAGATACAGGCTTATTTTTTCATAAAGAAAAATCTTCCAACAGTTACAGCCTCCTTGTTCCTTATAACTCTGTGGACAGTAATGCCAGCTTTCATCAAGTTCTCCTTGGCTTTCATAATGAGATATAGATGTTGGAGGGAAATGAATGATGAGAGAAGAGGTCTGGATTTAACTCTGCCTTGATGGAAATTGCATCGGTTTGATTTAATTCACTATAAGGACAGACCTGTAAGTTGCAGAAGGCAAATATACAATTTACTACTTACATGTAAGTTTTAAAACTCAAAACACAAAATAAGTTTCTATATTATTTATGGATACATACAAATGAAACAAAAGTAGAAAAACATGTACTAGCCGGCTACATGTCAAATTCATTTTATTGCTTGCCTCTGGAGAAGGTAGGACACAGTGGGACAGTGGAGAGAAATCACAAAATAATGTTATATATTATTTATGGAACATACAAATGGAACAAAAGTAGAAAAACAAGTATTGGATGACTATATGTCAAGTTCATTTTATTGCTCACCTCTGGAGAAAGTAGGAGACAGTGGGATAGTGGAGGGGAATTAGGTAACTTCTCCTTAATATGAGTAAAGTTTTCAGACCCAAAGCAAGTGTAACAAAATATACACATTTATTAATTTCTATAGTGTATAAATGGAAAGGTTTTATTGATCTCAGTTTCTGTATTTTTTTAACTTCAAAAGGTAAAATTATATTAAAAAATATTCTCAAGAGCTGAGCTGCGTTGGAACCAGGTATCAGACTAGGTAATTAAGGCAATAAGCTCAAATGAAAGTAACAGTCAAGACTTTAATGGCTTAATGCGCAACATAGGGAAAAGGCTGGCTTCTCTACTGTTCCATTTTTTCCCATGGGTTGGCATTGGCACAAGGGTCAGATGGCTTGGGCCTGGGGAATTGCTTCACTGTAGTGGGAGCCATGACGGAAAGACTCCTGAAGTTTACAGACCCAGGGGTTGGGGGAAGGGCTAGGAATGGAAGAGTGAGTCAGAGCAAAGAAACCTGTTGAGAAGAAATTTTGGATGGAGGAACCTATGCTAAGAATGCAGATATGAGTAAGAGCATGGCTGATTGGGGGACCTGAGTCCTTGATTCAACTCCCTTTTAGCAACTGCAGTGCATCAGAACTGTGATCAAGTGGAAGGGCAGATTTCACCTAGAGGCTGCTAGATAAAGCCTCGTAATTGCCTGTGTTTGGGCCTGAGAAATCAGACATACATTTTTGGTTAGTAGGTGGACTCCCCAAGTTCTCTAATAAGATCTTCTGCTCTCAGAAACTCGTGTAGATAAAAAATAGACGATTTAATCCAAGTATCTATAGACTTCAGTGCCCTACTTTCAATAATGAATAGAACTAGATAGAAGATTAATAAGGAAATAGTATAAACCAGCGGTTCTCAACCTGTGGGTCGCAACCCCTTTGTAATAATGAAAATACATTGCAGCATTAGGAAGGTTGAGCACCACAGGTATAATCCAACCAGAGCTAGCAGACATCTATATAATACTCCCCTAAGATCAGAAACAAAAGAATGATTCCCACTGTTACAACTTCTATTCAGTATTGTGCTGAAACATGGGTCCTCAAACTTTTTAAACGGGGCTAGTTCACTGTATCTCAGACCGTTGGAGGGCTGGACTATAGTTTAAAAAAAAACTATGAACAAATTCCTATGCACACTGTACATATCTTATTTTGAAGTAAAAAAACAAAATGGGAACAAATATAATCACACCACCTCATGTGGCCCACAGGCTGTAGTTTGAGGACCTCTGCCTGGAGATTATAGCTAAAGCAATTAGGCAAAATAATAAACTAGAAAAATAAAGAATACAGTTTAGAAAGGAAGAAGCAAAACTATATTTGAAGGTGAAATCTTTCTTTTTTTTTTTTAGTCTCACTTTGTTGTCCTTGGTAGAGTGCGGTGTCATAGCTCACAGCAACCTCCAACTCTTAGGCTCAAGCGATTCTCTTGTCTCAGCCTCACCAATAGCTGGGACTAAAGGTGCCTGCCACAAGGCCTGGCTCTTTTTACACATGGGGTCTCATTCTTGTTCAGGCTGGTCTCAAACTCCTGAGCTTAAGCTGTTTGGCTGCCTTCGCCTCCTAAAGTGCTAGGATTACAGGTGTGACCCACTGTGTCCACAAGATGAAATAATCTTGTATAGAGAAAATCCTAAGAAATCCACAAAAGAAAGACCATTAGAACTAAGTAGAAGTAAGTTTAGTAAAGTTGTAGGATATAAAATTAACCCTATTTTCATACTCTAGCAATGAGCAGTCCTAAAATGAACTTAATAAAGCAATTCTATTAAAAACAGCATTAAGGAGAACAAAATACTTACAAATAAATCTAACAAAAGAAGTATAAGACTTTATACTGAAAACTACAAAACATCATTGAAAGATATTAAAGAAAGATATCATTGAAAGATATTAACTGGAAGTCATGGATTGGAAAATTTAATGGGTTTTCAAATTGGACTATAGATTAAATACAAACCTATGAAAAACCCAGCTATCATTTGCTAAAATTTTTAAACTGATCCTAAAGTTTTTATGGACATGCAGGATGCCAAGGATCTCCAAAACAGTTTTTTAAAAAAGAACAAATTTGGAAGACTAATACTTGCTAACTTCTACTGAACTTGTTACAAAGCCTCATAAATCAAAAAGTTATGATATTGACATGAGATGGACGTAAAGATCAGCAGAACAAAATTTAAAGGTTCCCCCAAATAATCCCTTATGTTTATATTAATTGATGTGTGTATGGAATCTGTTCTGTTGGGGAAGAATATTCTTTTAAATAAATAGTGCTGGAAGTAATAGATATCTTCAAGTAGAATAATAAAGTTGGATCTCTACTTGACACTGTATACAAATATTAACTTCAAATATATCACAGGCCTAAAAGACACAGTTAAAACTTATAAAACTCTTACTAGGAAACACACCAACACACACATATTTATGACCTTGGGTTAAGCAATGGTTTCTTAGCTATGACAACAAAGCTGCAAGTGACAAAGGAATAAAATAGCTAAGTTGGACTTTGCTACAAATTACACCAACAAGAAAGTGAGAAGAAAGCACACAGAATGAAAGTATTTGTACATCGTGTATCTGGTAAAGGACTTGCATCCATAATATGTAATGAATTCTCACTACTCAATAATAACAAGACTACAGTGCAATTAAAAAATAGACAAAAGACCTGAATTTTCCCAGAGAATATATACAAATGGCCAATAAGTAAATGAAAAGGTGAAAAATGTACTCATGAGGGAAATGCAAAGCAAAACCACAGTGGGGTACCACCTCACACTTAAAAGGATGGCTAGGATCAAAGGGACAGGCAATGACAAGTATTGTCAAAGAGGTAGGAAAATTGGAAATCTCATCAATTTCTGGCAGGAATTTAAAAATGGTGCAATCACTTACCAAAACAGTTTGAAATTTTCTCAAAATGTTAAACATAAAATTACCATATATGACTCAGTGATTCCACTCTTAGGCATATAAGAGAAATGAAAATATATGGTCTAATAAAGACTTATATTAACTCATGAATATTCATAGATGCATTTTCACAGTAACCAAAAAATGGGAACAGCTCACATGCCCATCAACTGATGAATGGATAAACAAGGTGTAGTATACCCATACAATGAAATATTATTCATCAATAAAAAGGAATAAAGTACTGAGACATACTACAATACGAGTGAACTTTGAAAACATTATGCTTCATCAAAGAAGGCAGTTTGAAAAGACTACGTGTTGATCACATGATTCTATTATATGAATTGTCCAAAATTAGCAAATTTAGAGAGACAGAAAGTAGATTAGTACTTGCCAGTGGCAGGGGAGGAATAAGGAATGACTGCTAATTGTTATGGGGTTTCTCTTTGGGATGGAGAAATGTTCAAAAATCAGTTGTAGTAATGATCATACAACTCTGTAAGTTTTCAGTGAATGAATGGTATAAAACGTGAATTACATTGCCGTAAAGCTGTTTATAAAAACCATATAGAAAGTCTGATTTCAATTAAAGAGTAACTTATGTTGGATCAACCTTCCAACAAATAAGAGTTATAATGGAAAACATAAAAACACAAGTATTTTAATAGAGCGACAACTATAAAGATATAAAGAGAACTCTAACATCCTACAGCTGAATAAAGGACAAACTTGGATAGGGGCTCCCCACATAAAGCTGGGGTTCAGACTTTGTCACAGAAGGTATGTTTTCAGCCCATTGGGTGGCAGAGAAGTTTATTGGGTTGCCCAGGAAGAACGGATGTACCATTGCCAGGCAAGCAAGAAACAACGAAGTACCAGCATGCAGAGAGAGTCAGGCGTTAGAAGCCCACTCACAGACTGGTACTTTTAGCCAGACTCATAAAAAAGCAAGTCCCAACTATGTGCTGTTTATAAGAGATATACTTTAAATATATAGATAAGATGCAAGTAATATGATTGAAAGAGATATAATCATAAGAAAATTGGCATGGTTATGTTACTTTCAGAAAAAAAAACTTAAAGAAAGAGGATATTAACAAAGATAAAGGGGATGTTTTATCATAATGATAAAGTTATAGTTCACTAGGAAGCCATAACAACTTTAAACATGTATGCATGTAATAACAGAACTTCAAAATACATAACAGAGAAAAAATGATAATTGTGAGTTTATCTCATTACTCTTTAAAGTTAGAGGTTTTTACATGAAGTCCTCACCAAGATAGCTCTGTGTTGTGCCATAGAATAGATTCCAATAAATTTCTTTAAATGAAGATTATAAGAAATATATGACATCAATTTGAATTGAATCAGTAAGCAATATGTTACTAAAAAAGTTCCAAATGATTTGAAATTAAACAATTTCTAAATGAGCAATTATTAAAATAAGAAAAATCACAATGGAATAGGAAATATCTTAAATTTAATAACTAAATGAAAATACTTAGTAACAAATTTAGTGGGATGTAGCCAAAGCAGTGCTTATGGAGAACATTATATAATAAAATACTAGTGTTAGAAAAAAATATGAATTACTATTTCGCCTTACAAATCTGAGCAAATTAACCCCCAAATAAGTAGAATAATAAAGATAAGACTCTAACAGAAATCAAACTATCAAAAAAATACCCGAAAACTTATTTTTTTTTTTAAGTGATGAAGTTGAAAAGTCTCTGACAAGACTGATCAAGGAAAAAAAGAATATGCAAATTAGCAATATCAAGAATGAAAAAGAATCACTAAAGATCCTGCAGACATTAAAAAGATAGTAAGGCAATATTACAATAAAACTTTATGCCAATAAATTCCACACCCTGGATGAAATGGTCAAATTTTTGAAAAATACAACTTCCTGAAATTAATAGAAGGTGAGATAGAAAATGTGAATAGGCATATTTAAATTACATAAATTCATAATTTAAAAACTTCTCAGAAAGAACTTAGGCCAAGTTGTCTTTAGATATTTCTATCAAACATTTAAGAAAGAAATACTGTCTATCTTGTGCAACTTTTTTTTTTTTTTTTTTTTTTTTTGCAGTTTTTGGCCAGGGCTGGGTTTGAATCCACTACCTCCGGCATATGAGGCCGGCGCCCTACTCCTTTGAGCTACAGGTGCTGCCCTATCTTGGACTTTTTAATAAAATAGAAAAGGGAACTCTTACTAATATGTGTTATGCCCATACTCTGATACCAACTCCTTTTATCATGCCAAGCCCCAAACCTGACTAAGGTAAGAAAAGAACATAACAATACCCTTTATGAATGTAGATTCAAAATTTCTGAATAAAATATTAGAAAATTGGATCTAGAAATATATAAAAGTGATACTACATCATGGGCAAGTGGTGTTTATACCAGAAATTCAAGGTTAAACTAATGGATTTTAAAATTCATAATGTAATCCACCACAGTCACAGGATAAAGGAGAAAATTCATATGATCATCCCAATAGATGCAGAAAAAGCATACGGTAGAATTCAATATTAAAACCTCTCAGTAACAAAGAGTAAGACTCTTCCTCAGTATAACTATCTAAACCATAGTTAATACTGAAGTATTGTACACTTTTTCCTTTAAGATCAGGAACAAGGCAATTGATATCTGTTCAAACTATTTTCATTAAGCATCATCCTGAAAGTCCTGGCTAAGGGTATAGGCAAGAAAAGAAATAAAAAGCCACAAATTAAAAAGGAAGTATTAAATTTTTTTATTCACAGACAACACAATTGTTTGCGTTAAAATATCTGAAGAAATCTACAACACAAGAACTAATAAGTGAATTAGCAAGGTTGTAAGAACAACCTTGTATGCAAAAATCGATTGTTCCTATATATTTCAACAAAAAACTGGAAGTGAATATTTTAAAATTACATTTGCAATAGTACCTAAAAGCACTAAATACTTAGAAATAAATTTATCAAAAATTGTGCAAAAAATCAACACTAACGACTACAAAACACTTTATTGGTGAGATAAGATAAATCAGTGGAGAAACGTGATGTTCATGAATTATATGGTATTATTCTCTTCAGATTGGTCTGTAGAACCATTGCAATTATCATCAACACCCCCAATAAGCTTCTCTTGTAATAATTAACAAGTTGATTCTAAAATGTATATGGAAAAGTAAAGGATCTAGATTAGCTAAATAAAAGAACAAATCTGGAGGATTTACAGTGTTAACTGATCTAAGGATAGATAAATAGATGCATGGGCCAAAATAAACCAGAAATAGATCCAAACTTAATAAAATTAATTGCTTTTTTTATGAAGATTTCAATAGGGAAAGTAAAGTCTTTTCAACAAATGGTGGTGTTAACAACAAGATAAATTTACAGGGGGAAATGATGACAACAATCAATTGACATGAAATATAAAGTGAATAAAGACATCTACTCATGTAAAGGCATCTTTAGGAAGCCCTCATGGCAGGGAGGGGAGGTTGCCCTAGCTACTCTGGCATTGCCTAGTTTGTGGTTTATTATTTAAACTACAAAGGAAGGATTACTAATCCAAAAACAGTACCAAAAAATTGTGGTGAAACACATTAATGTGGCAATAACTTAGTTGTGAATATGGAGATGGAGTTAAAGGAAACACAGAAAGATTTTTTTCTTTTTTATTACCATTATTTTTTAATTTCAGATCAATATGACAGCATGGATGATTATTTTATAATGTTTGAGTTTGTTAGGTAGAGTCCAAGTTGTAGTTGTGCCCTTCCCCAGGAGGTGTGCCGTGTACCCTCCATTGTTCCTATTAGGTGAGAGCTTACCCAACCCCCTCCCTCCTGACCCCCACTTGAGTTTTATTGTTTTTCTCTTGTGTGAGTGTGTATTTGTCCACTGGTTTCTCATATTAGTGTTGAGTACACTACATACTTGCTTTTCCTTTCTTGGAAACACAGAAATCTTAACTTGGTCTAGTGACTGCTCAAGTGGAGAAGATCTCTTAAAACAGCCTTCTTCATTCCATGTGAGCCTGACCTTTCACCTTGAGTAGTTTTCTTCTGCTTTGAGTAAATAACCCCTTGGTTGCACTTCTAGATCTGCTCTATTCTGCCCATGTTTTTTCTCTTGCTTTTCTCTCTCTCTGTCAACTGCCAAGTGACCAACAATAGTTTTCACTCATCTTTGTCTCACTCTTCCATCAATTGGAGTTAAAACAACAACCAAAACCTAGTGGCCTTTCCTATCTAACTGCGTTAAGTGTGGCATCACCAGAAACTTTTAGTGCCATCTCACTCCCCCAGAAACAGTGGCTTTTGCCCCCTAAGCCCGTCTCCTTCTACACTTTCAGGGGAGAGGAAGGGGTTTAGGCAGCAGCTAAAAATTTTGTACGTATTTTCTCCTCCTTATACTTCTGGGATGATTTCCTTCTCCTGACCTGAAGTAGAACTGAAGCTGTGTGGTTTCTTCAATAAGATAATACATGTGAAAAGTTAAAAGTATTTTAGAGATCCAAAGGGCTTCCCCAGTAGGTAGGAGCATTGTAACGCCAATGTGAAGCTGCTTATAGCGCCAAGAATGTGGTAGTCATTCAGTCTGACAAAGGAATTATCATTCTTTGATCCATTTCTGTGAAGTTCAAGAACAGCTCAAAATGACCTCTAGTGATAAAATGTTATTACAGATGTAGAAGCCACAGGACCTCACACCTGACTAGACACACAGGACAGGCAGGAGGCCTATCTGACAGCCTTTTGAAGTGTTTGTGGCTAAATATCTTTGCCTCACCTTCCCTGCAGCAAGAGCATTCTATTGCTAGTGAGACCCCAGCAGGTAGGAAAGTTTATAACTGTATAACATGAATGAAACTTATCCATTATGCAGATAAATAAGCACACATGTAGAAAGAAAGGTTCTGCTTAAGGTCTTGCTTGTGTTACACAGTTTTGCTATTATAACACTCCTGGAGAGTATTGGAGAGGAACCAACAGGAAACAGGTCCAAGATCAGTCATCTTCCCAGCTTCTCTCTGTCTTTCCTGATATCACTTTCTGTGTGAGTATCAAGCCCTTCCAACACTGGTGTCAGCTCTCTCTGTCCCAGAGACCACCTCACTGAGCTCTCCCCATCTGAGCAATAGGCCATGTCCTAAATATTTTCTTCTCTTCTATTAGGTCATTTCAAAAGTTTTGTCCGTTTTTATGAGTCTACTTTAAACTGTAATATCTCAGTGAATATTTATTCAATTTAATCGAAATAAGCGCCATTTGAATCAGTGGACTTTTGCCAACGTAACACAAGTCGATTAATTCCATCAGCATAAAAATTGGGTGCTCGGGATTCGATGAAGTCAACGAAGGCCGTTTTTGCTAGGTCCTGATTGGCAAAG
Source organism: Loris lydekkerianus (assembly GCA_963574355.1). Lineage (NCBI taxonomy): Eukaryota > Metazoa > Chordata > Mammalia > Primates > Lorisidae > Loris > Loris lydekkerianus. Next base: position 685 of record CAUYPK010013526.1, on the reverse strand, counting down.
ATTCTACCGGTAAGAAAGTTATCGAAGTGCTTGAAAAGATGGTAGTCGGTTGGCGAGAGGTCTGGGGAGTATGGTGGGTGGGGCAGAACTTCGACGCTCAATTCCTTTAATTTTCGGATGGTGATTTGTAAGACGTGCGGCCTGGCGTTGTCGTGGAGCAGGATCGGACCTCTTCTGTTGACCAGTGCTGGCTGCTGCTGATGCAATTTTCCGTACATTTCATCGATTTCCTCACAGTAGGACTCTGCTGTGATGGTTTGGCCTGGTTGCAGAAAGTTATAGTGAATCACACCAGCTGCTGACCACCATACAATAACCATGATCTTTTTTTGGTGGGGTTTCGACTTTAGGAAGTGCCTGGGTGGCTCATCAATGTCCAACCACTGTCCTGCGACCATCCCATCCAAAAAAGGACCGTTTTGGTGGCGCAAAAGCAATGAAGAACAAACCTCGAACCGTGACAATTTCTGCCGATCGTGTAAATCGTGGGGCACCCACTTTTCCCGCATTCTGACCTTTCCCATATGTTTTAAACCCACAACAACCGCATGGGAGCTGACACCCAGTTCTTCCGCCATCCCACTCACCGTTTGTGATGGGTCAGTCTCCACCAGGGTCCTCAAATCCTCGTCCTGGATTACTCTAGATCGACCACTTCGGGGCTCATCTTCGAGGCTAAAATTTC